>CABFWO010004559.1:35962-56568 GCA_902155825.1 Timema genevievae
TCGCTAGGTGTTGTCTTGTATTTAGTACAGCGCATGAAACAGGCTCATTCCATTCTGGTATCGCTAGGTGTTGTCTTGTATTTAGTACAGCGCATGAAACAGGCTCATTCCATTCTGGTCTCGCTAGGTGTTGTCTTGTATTTAGTACAGCGCATGAAACTGGTCCTAAATGATCTAAAACAATTTATTATATTGTTCAATGCAAGTAATTCACCTACAAGAAAGTTTCGTTAATATAGTTTTACTGTCCTCAAACAAACATTTACCAGAGTGCGATCTGCACAATAATTACTCAAAATTGTACTCATTTCTTTCCTCCGGTGGTTGAGGAAGGAACTCCCCAATTAACCATCCATCAATAGCAGGGGTACTAATTACTATCTCACGGTTACACCACTACTTCACTGTAAGAGGACGTGTTTGTGATAGTAATAACAATAATTCTAATGTCGTTGACGCCCTGAAGCTTGATTCCCACGCTCGCTAACCTCTAATAGGCCTGCTTCTGTAGCGCAACACTTACGTTAGCAGAAATATGTGTCTGCCCTTGATGCTTTGCGGCGCAAACTAGACCAAACATATTAACATATTTTAAAGATTAATGTAACGACGAATCTGTTCAGAAGAATAACTACACACCAACTTTCCATTAAACGAGTTATTTCATATCCCTCACAACAGTAAACGCAGCTGTCTGCTTTTATCTTGCTTTGTAGGAGCACGTGTATACTAACTTACTGATTGTGTCAGTATTTTTTATATCCCCGTACCTCTAGGGGGTCTATCTATTAATAAACTAATTGTGTAACGATGAGTAATTAAGGATTTGTGGAGGAAAACAAACCTCAGTAGATCCGATCGAGATTCGAGCCCCAATCCCTCAGTCACCAACAGGCCAGTCTAACACGAGAGTGACGCCTCAGACCATTTGGCCACTGAAACTGATCAGTTAAAAAAAAATAGGTTGGTCCTCCCAAGCATATATTACAGACTAGTGTGGACCAAGCTGAGGTTGTTTGTACGATCGCAGAGCGAGCAACGCAGTTCGCGCTGATTTCTTGTGATGGATTTCTAGCTCGTCACGTGACCAAGTTTCAGTTCCTCTCTTGTTTTTAGACGAACGTGTGAAGAATCCACAGCAAGGGGTAAGCTTTTTTTTAGTACTGACTTGATTACAACTACGCTAGCTATAGGAACCACACTCGAATGGTTCCAGTCTGGAATTGAACCAAGGATTGTCTTTTGAGATGTCCTTAGTGCGCTCCTGCAGTAACAAACAGGGCCGCTAACATACGATGAAATTATATTGTCAAACAAATGTTTGATTAATACATTTAACTCTTTGTGTTGTAAATATTTAAGTACTGTACAGGAAACATGGTTTTTCAAGAACTATGTATATTTGATTAAACATATCAATCTGTATTTTTAATTAATCTAAATAATTATATCCATCCCCTTGACTTACAAATAAAAGCTTATTATTTAGAGGGGAATATTTTTGTTAAAAATGGCATGAATAAGTGGATCTTTGACCTTTCAGAATTTAGTGCTAGTGTTGCTGATGTATATTAAAGTAGGGGTGAACATATTGGTCACATTTTCAAAAAATTTACTCTCACGAAATATTTTAGTCTCAACCATTTTAGAAATAAACCTATGACAAATTTTGTCAAAATTTATAACACCTCTGTGTGTGCTAGATGTAGACAATACCATATGTGAGTTAGCCATTGAGTAAATAGGCTTAAATATATATTAATAGTTTTGGCACAGCCTGTAGAGTGAGATTAATGTTTATTTAATACACATACTGTACTACCAAACAATGTATTTTAGACTTAGAGATGTAGGATACAAATAAATACAGATATTGCATTGTATTTTGAACACCTACTAATAGACCGACTTAACAACTTTGTAATATTCTCTAATTTAAAACATTATAAACTTAGTAATTCATTAATATTATTTAGAGATTCAAAACTAAAATGTGGCTTTAATGATTTCATATATTATTATTATTATTATTATTAGCACCGCGTCTTACTACCCGTTCGGGTTATACGCACTTACGCTAATGTGTAATGGTAGGGTGATTGTGAGATGAAATGGAGGACCTACAGTTTAACGTGGAATCCGAACCACGGTGGAGGGCTGGCATTCCACATATTCACAAGTTTTCATTAATACACGTCTTGTCAGAGGTGAAGGAAGGGTTTGGAAATCAGGTAAATCTGGGCCGGGACCGAGGATTGAACCCCGGACCCTCAGCACTGAAGTCTGACACCTTACCCCTAGACCGCTAGGTCACCAACTGATTTAATATAGACTAGACTGTTATTAAATGCTATTATAATATTCATATAAGCTTTTAAAGTTATTATTAAAATAATAAACTTTAAATACTTTGTTGTATTTCTAACTTACATAGAGGAATATATTATGTGTAGGACATATACATCAAAAAACAAGTTTAAAAAATAGCATATCTATAAAATATTTAAGTGTTGGACATGGTAAAATAAAATATAAATTACAAAACCAAAAAGGGCACATCCCATTTGTTGATTTTATTTTTTATTGTATATAACTATGATTCATACAAAACTCTTTTGATAAATAATAGTTATATTTATACAGAACTCTATTTTGTTAGCAAACTATTTTATGTAGGATTTTCAACTCGACAAGAAACGAGATTTTTTTTGATCCAGATGACAAAAATCATAAATAAAGATTTGAGGGGGTTGGGGTGGGGGAAGTCTGTCTAAAAGTACAGCTTAAGGTGGGTGTACAGAAAACGCAAGGAAATGTTGTTTTTTTTTGCAATTTTTTTATAAACACATTTTTCTGGCCAAAATAAATCAAATATTTCTCCAGTAGAAACAAAGAGTTTAGTTTTCTTCACATGGTGATATCAACAGTGATGTTGAATATCTGTAAAGGCTGTCTTGGAATTTAATGACAGCTTTTTCTATCCATTTAAAAAGTTAGTCTTCTAATGCCCCTATCTTCATGACAAGATACTCAACAACTGTTGATATCACCATGTGTAGAAAATTAAACTTTATGTTTCTACTGAAACAAATTTTATTTATTTTGGCCAAAAATTGTTTGCTATAAAAACTGCAAAAACACTGGCCTTTTCTCGCGTCGCCTACAACCACCTTAATACACTTTAAATTTTACTAAACAAATTTCTAGCTTGACAGGATTGTGTGTTTGTGTGTGTGTGAGAGAGAGATAGAGAAAGAGAGAGAATCAATTTACAAAATATATATGATAGTAAAAATGATATCATTTAAATTATTGGACGTATATAATAAGCGAAAAGAATATTTTTGACGTAAAATAACACAATGATATTAAAAAATAAAAAACCATAAACCATAATTGTAGTTTAAAAATTGTCTGTGACAGTTAAAATTTGTAGCAAATGATGGTTCACTAAACACATAACACCAATGTCAAAGGATGGATCTTACCCCATTCTTCTGTGATCGAAGGCAGCGTGGAAGAACGACGTAAGTTCAGCTAGACACACCTTCTCTGACCCAAGAGAAAAAGACACTAACCTAGTGGGCTGAACGACTGTGTAGCGAGAGCTGGGCTTGCTCAGTGAAGATATTCTCCTTTAGAAGATTCCCGAAAAGCAACGAACCTTCCCGAGGCTTGTAGAAATGCGCTAACCATTGTTCTTTCGGTATTCCAGAAGGTTTCCCCCCTTGATTACCCGTCATTCCTCTCCCCTGTGTTTTAGCTGTATATATATTTGTGTCTGACCCAATGAACCTCACAATTGGGACAGAGCTGGAACAGGGCTAGGATAAGCTTCGGCTTCCTACGACTAAAATGTAAGAACTAAAATTCTGTCTCGGCAAATTTAACCTTTTTTTATATTTATTTATATATTTCAAAATTCCATTTCGGCTTCTTCAATTTTTTTGTTAAACTAAAACTTAAAATTTAAATATGAGTCTGGCTGTTTAACTTAGTAATGGCGTCTAGTCGCCGATTGAGATATAATAATTTGATTGTATTGATAACGGTAGAACTCTAAAATTTATTAATGTTTCGTATAGAGGAATATTGTATTATTGGACTTAGAGTCTATGTTGTTATTTTGCAACTCGCCAGTGCCAGTGAGCAAAATCATTATTGGCAGGTTTAATAATTATTTGATTGATGGTATTGTTCATATTTACTGTTATTCAGGTTTTTATATAAGAGGATCTTCGAGTTAACTTATTTGTATCCTTGCTTAGATTTCCTTGTGACTTGATCGCGACGTAATTGTTATGAGCAAAGTTTTAGAATTTGAAAATGGTATTTCTATTGAAAATTAATTATATGCTATATGACTTTTGAAATAATTACGGCTTTAAAAGTTCTCTATATTTTTCGACGCCATCTTGTCTATTTTTTTATAATAGTCAATTGCTTTCATATTTAATGATACTACTCTTATGTTAGCTTTTAATTAGGCAGAATATCATTCCTGCCCGGACCCATTCTTGTGGGCTAATATTCATGTAATGTTCGAAAGCACTTCTACATTATTTATTTATATTGTCATAACAACAATGTTGGTACTAAATAGAGCTGTTAAATATTGGATTGTGCTGTCCATAATAAATATTGACTCAACACGACTTATCCTTATTTTTTAATAATAATATACCACCTCAAGTCCTAGGTTTTAGTTCTAATTTCTTTTATTTAGTAATTATCAAATATTAGGCAGGTTGATGCATTTTAGGGCTCTCTTGAGATAGACGACCCCCTCATTGTTGATCCTCTCAGTAACAGGTGGGAGTGGCGAGATTCGATGTGTAATGTTTCTCAAAATAGAACATTTCAGATCTTAAACTCATGAGCACTCACTCTTGTTGTTTCCCTTTTTTTGTATTTTCCTTGTATTAATTGTGGCCTCCTCATCTGAGGATGCTACAAATTTTGTAGACATTTAGATCTCAGACTGCTCTTTTTTAAATAAAAATAATTGTGGGTTTGAGGACGAGATTGACGCGTTCAGCTGTTTTTATTGACGTATATTATTGGCAAGAATGCACTGCGTGAGAATAGAGCGCGCCTAGAGGAACAACGCTGAAGCTTAGGATTTGGCGTGTGCAATACAACCTCCAAACTGACTTTTATTTGTTCGACAACAGCTATCAAGTGCATGCAAACATTCACAATAGATGTAATGTAGACAATTTGTGTTAGTTTTTACGCATACCCGCTTACATTTTTCACTATATTTATTTTATGAGTCAAAAGCTAGTTTTTAAACAATACAACTTTTCACTATATTTATTGTATGGTTTTTCTTTGAGTGAATCTGACAAATATTTAGACCTAATGTTCTGACGATTTGCCATCTGTGTGAGGCGTGCATGAACAAGACAATCAATACGACAAATATGTACATATTTGCTAGACCTTGACATGTTAACATTATGGCAAGGCGGCTTTAATAGCGTAGTCACGCCTTAAAGTGTTTCTAAAACACTGACGCTTGTAACTCATTTCTTAGTACTATGAATAATATTTTTAATTGGGTGGTTAAGGGAGCTTAATTAGTTTAAAACTTGTGATATAGTTGTAGAGATATTATTTATCATATTTTTAAGAAAGTTAAAATATATTTCTTTCTTAAGAATACAAATTTATATATGAATACATAAATCAGAACTTGTGTACTAAATGTAATTGCTAGTCAAATTATAAATAACTGGATACACATCACTTTCAACTTATAAAACGTTCGTGATCGGCAGTAGGCCTACATAGCTTGACGCACACCTAGAATAGTTTCCCAAGACAAGTTTAGCAAAATAAGAATAGCTAGGCTCACACACCGTCAAGGATAGTGCAGGATTTAAATCGAGAATCGGGCCTCAATTTCTTGCAGTCACCAAAGTTAAATAATGTATTGTATTGTATTATAATTTATTATATTGTAATGTATTGTTATCTATTGTATTGTATTGTAATTTTATGCTATGGTATGCTATGGTATGTTATGGTATGTGTGTATGTATGTGTATGTATGTATGTATGTATGTGTATTTATGTATGTGTGTATGTATGTATGTGTGCGTGTATGTATGTATGTATGTATGTATGCTTGTATGTCTGTATGTATGCGTGTATGTCTGTATGTATGCGTGTATGTATGCGTGTATGTCTGTATGTATGCGTGTATGTATGTGTGCGTGTATGTATGTGTGCGTGTATGTATGTGTGCGTGTATGTATGTGTGCGTGTATGTATGTGTGCGTGTATGTATGTATGCGTGTATGTATGTGTGCGTGTATGTATGTATGCGTGTATGTATGTATGCATGTATGCATGTATGTATGTATGTATGTATGTATGTATGTATGTATGTGTGCTTGTATGTATGTATGTATGTGTGCTTGTATGTATGTATGTATGTATGTATGTATGTATGTGTGCGTGTATGTATGTATGTATGTATGTGTGCGTGTATGTATGTATGTATGTATGTGTGCGTGTATGTATGTATGTATGCGTGTGTGCGTGTATGTATGTATGTATGCGTGTATGTATGTATGTATGTATGTGTGTATGTATGCGTGCATGTATGAACGTATGTAAATACATCCTTAAACGCACAGTAATGAGTTTAACAAACAACAAAGCTTGCGAACAAACAGGAGAGCCGATCACCGATTGTTTCGATAAAACGATGACTTTAACACGACGTCACGGCCAGCGGACAAAGCGCGTGAAGGACTCTTGAATACAAATATTCACATTTTCCATTTGGACATCTGTTGGTCGTTGTAGATGTCACAGTCGTGGCAACAGCCCAATATAGATAAATAGACAAAGAGATAAATACACTTTTATCAGTGGTTCTTTATCACTGCAGGTTACTCCCTGTTCAGGGTACTCACGTTGATGAGGTAATTTACCTGTATTTGCATGGAAGGAGAGTGGGAACATTTAGGAAAACCGCTCTTATTATATCCAACCGGGATTTGAACCCCGATCTAGCAGAGTGGTGTCTTAGACCATTGGTTCCAAAACTGTGGTTCGCGAAATCTTCCAAGGAGTACACCAAAATATTTCCGTAATGGTGGATTTTTAACGAACAATTTGTGAAATTCTGTGAGGCACATTTACAAGATTCTATTATCTAAACTTGATGAGCTCTCTTTAGAAACCTAGGCTTACATTTTTACTCCCCCATCAATAATTTGTATCGCTTTCCACAACAGAAACAAGCTCAATGCCGAAAGTGACTTGAGACTTTATTTATCGTCTGTGGTTCCTGACTTCAAAGCTCTGTGCCATCCAAAGCAAGAGCATCCTTATCACTAAGTCACGTGAAGAGGTGAGTAGCTGTTAAAGCTTGTTAACAATTTTGAAACTAAAATCGCCATGGAATTTTGTGATTACAAGAAGGTATTTCAGTTAGGTAAAGGCAGCAATTTCCAGTACAACTTTAAAACATTTGAAATGTGATAATATTGTGACAATAAAGATAAGAAAATGTTACTATTTGCTTATTTAATTTCAGTTTTAATTTTTTTAAATAAATGTATAACTATTTGAACTTTTACTTAAGTAGTTTCACTATTCTTGATTATTTTGGGTGGGGTATCCCAAAGTACCTACCGGAGCTATAGTAGGTTAATTTAAAGGTATTAAACCTTTTGATTGCAATTAATGACTTAGGCCCAGTTTCATAGTCAGATTTAGTACGCCTCAAGTGCGGCGCTATACTAAATACAAGACGTCACCTACCTGAAATGGAATGGAATGGGCCAGTTTCATATGCGAAACTGGCCCATTCCATTTTGGTCTAGGTAGGTGTCGTCCTGTATTTAGTATCGACTCGCACTTTAGGCGTACTAAATCTGACTATGATACTGGGCCTTACCTTCACAAAAATTAGATGTAAAGTTAAGTGCATGGCTATGGATATTTCTCAGGGGGTTCGTGCAACTTAGATGTTTGTGAAAGGGGTTCTCGAGTAGAGAAAGTTTGGGAACCAACTCCTGCCTTAGACCATCAGTAGATCAGTAGATGTGGTGTGAATATGAGAATATGCCTAGGTCAGTGTTTTCCAACCCGGGGGTCGCGGCATGTTTCGTGTGGGGTCGCAATGCTTATTGAGATTTACTTTTTAATGTCATTGATTTGAAGGAAGGTGCAAAATTCAAATATAGATATTAGCGTTTAAAATTATAACAACTATTTCGTTACTGTTGAGGTTACTTCCGGTTCCCAACCCTGACCGTTGTTGCTGATTTAGTACTTTGCTGTATTCGTCTCGTGTCCAAGCGTAACTTCCAAAATACCCAGGTACTAGTTCGTTGATTGTATCAAATTGGAAACCTTAGTCGCATTAGTATGGTCATTATATAATTAAACTATGAACGAGTGCTTTAACGTTACACTTGTTTGGATTTTCGGCGATGAAGTCAAGATTCAAATTCGTACTGGGGGTGATTTTTCCTAAACTGTCCCTTTCTCCCTCCACGCAAATAAACGTAAATGTATACTTACCCACAAGTATAATTAAATGCGGATAGCCCGGATGGGTAGTAATATTCAGTGAAAATAGTTACTTAAAAACGAGGATTTGAACGATTGAAGGTTATCAAGAGGTCGCGATGGTCTTAAAGACAAAAATTGGGGTTAAACCCTTCAAAAGTTTGGGAACCAATGGGTCAGAGACCCTTTGTCCTGTGACGCTCCAAGCGGCTTGAACCCTTTCCAGCTGGACACTTTTTAACATCCAGTAGTTTTTAACCGCGTCTCAGGTTATACATATATAATAATTACACTAGTGTGCTATGGTGGAATAAGGTTGAATTCAGATTAAGTGTACCCGCATTTGCGTGGACACAGAGTGCAAAAACCATCTAGGAAAAACCACCCGCAGTGAATCCGAGCGGGTTTTAAACCCGGATCTCCCAGTCATCGGCAGTTCAGCCTATTGCGAGAGTGACGCCTTAGACCATGTTACTAGACCTGATCCCACGCTTTCATACGCCAGGTGTTGTTATCTGCAGAGGGTACGTTTGATAGTTATTGCAATACGTCCTATAAAATAATACAATATTTTCAGCTTCAATGAGGGAGTATTTAGTGTTTTAGAAGGAGAGGTTCCTTGTTACATTAGTGTGGACTCAGTCAACTGTAAGGATGAGCTGGGAGATGGCAACTATCCAGTACAGTTTTTAAACAATTTGATGCACTCAGGAATACAAGTTAAACTGAAAGATAGGTACTGTAGTATATTAATACTTCTTGTGTATGTAAATACTAAACAGGGCCTATGTAATGGAACTGCTAACAGTGACAACATTTGATATAAGGCTACAGTCCACACAACAATTCTAGCAGCTTATCTCGAGGGAATGTTTCTTACCAACAACCGATCTGACACCTGTAAACCCTGGCATACCCTTTGTTGTGAGATGGAAGCAGTTCACAGTTAAATTGGTGTTTTCACTTAGTATTAATTAGTTACAAGGTCAAACCTTGGGCATGGTTCGTATGTTTATGCCCAAGCCCGTTTACAGCAGTGGCCAATTGTACAAGCCAGTGAATAAAATAAATTTAGTTCACTCTCACTTTATCTATTCTTACATAATAAATGACAGAATTATTTTTTTCAAACAAAGCTTAACCTTCCATGCGCTTATCATTTGAAGGTTAGGCTTTGTTAGGTTGGTTTATAACAATTAACTTTTCTTAGGTAGGTCTAAAAAAAACTAGTTCAACACATATATATATCCAAAAATCACTCAAAAATGCTTAAAAATTACATAAATGCCAAAAAAATTACTAATAAAATACTCGTATTATGTAAATCAAGAAATTATTACATAAAAATCTAAAATGACAAAAAATAACCATAGAATTACCAATAAAACAAAAACCTTTCCTCAAGCAGGGTATCATGAACAGAATATATGTACACATGAGTACTGTACAGTGATGACATTTCATCCCAATCCGGGCCCTGCTGATGGCATTCCATACGTCGCGACGCCCAGTACAATGGATGGCACGAGAAGACCATTTTTAAATACCGGCAGTTTATTTATGGTATGTTCTCTCTTCTCACGATGTTTACAGGTTGTGCAGGTCACTACCATGCTTGTCCCCAGGAGGGAGGGTACGGCCATTTTAACAAAGTCATTAAATGGTATCATAAGCCTTGATGCGTTGGGGAGATCGAGGTTCGAATCTCGGTCGGGTGAACTGGGGGTGGTTTTTCCTAAATGGTTTTCCACTCTCCCTCCACGCAAATGCGGGTTCACTTCCTCTAAATTCAACCTTCCCAATTCCTAATCCATTAGCGTAATTAGTACTTAAGCGTATAACCCGAACGGGTAGTAAGACGCGGTGCTAAAAAAAAAACTAATACTATTATTGTTAGCCTAGCACAACAACGCGTGGCTTTGTTTTCAAAGAGTCGCGGGTATTTCTGCCGTCCATGGAAACAGGACCATTTAATTCAATGTATCTACACTGGCAGCGCTGCTAAGAAACGCCGCGGCTAGTCGCGAGGACGGGTGATCGTGCGCGGCAGCAGCGCTACTAATTCAACCGCGCACGATCGTGGTAACACAACCATTTAAAACAAGGTATCGTCAAGCAGCGCTGCCAACAGCCCTGCTGATAAATATGCTCGTGGAAATAGGCTCTAATGGTAGGGTGACTGTGAGATGAAATGGAGGACCTGTTGCTTAACGTGGGATCCGAACCACGGTGGAGGCCTGGCATTCCACACATTCGTGATTAATACACGTCTTATCAGAGGTGAAGGAAGGGTTCGGCACCCAGATAAATCCGTGTCGG
This sequence comes from Timema genevievae, assembly GCA_902155825.1. Taxonomy (NCBI): domain Eukaryota; kingdom Metazoa; phylum Arthropoda; class Insecta; order Phasmatodea; family Timematidae; genus Timema; species Timema genevievae. The sequence goes on from CABFWO010004559.1 coordinate 46,817, forward strand.
GACCGAGGATTGAACCCCGGACCCCCAGCACAGAAATCTGACACCTACCCCTAGACCGCCAGGTCACCGCTGGTATGGTAAAATATTTTATAACAGCCATAATACAATCAATACTTTAAGTATTAACTTTATTTATCTTAATTTTACAAACATTTCCTATTTGGTAAACAAAAGAAAAAATGCCTGGAAATAAAAATTTGGTAACAATCAGTCTATTAGGTAGTATTAGTAAAACGAGGTATGCCAATTGGGAAATTAGCGACAGGTAAAAAAGCTGCAGCATCATTAACAGAAGATCAGGTAAAAAAGGATAACGTTGGCCTTCCCCCTACCCACCTCGGTGGCCGTAAGGTCTAAGGCGTCACCCTAGTGTTACACCAGACTGCCGAGGACGGGTATATCAGAGTTCGATCCTAGTCGGGTGCAGTAAAGGGTTTTTTCCTAAATGGCTTCCCTATGCTCTCCACGCAAATATGGGTGCTCTTCCTCCAAATTTCACCTATCTCACCCCTAGCCCATCAGTGTAATTAGTGCATAGGTATATAACCTGAACGGATAGTAAGACGCTGTGCCAAAAAAAAAATCCTCCCCTAGTTGTCCCTAAGTACCCTACTTAGGGCGTATTTTGCTCACTGAGGTCAAGCAAATATTTAACATAAATATATATATATATAATAGTTTATATATATATAAATAATAGTTTATATATAATTTCTTAACTTTTTCTGTACCGATGGTATATTTTTTCCCCTTTCTAAGGGCGGCTAACATGCTTTCAGTTTTTTTACTGCACTCGTTCCCACCCCTGTCCATCACGGCCCCAACCTCCTTCACACATCCTGTTTTTTTATTTTATTAAAGTGATCTAAATCTTTAGGACTCCAGATTACCTGGTGTGACTTATAGAGCTCTGTGAGCTTAATTTGCACTTCTTTTGACCACTTCATTTTTCTACAATATGCTAAAATAATGGGATAATAATAACAATTATTATTAATTCAACATATATACTTAGAAATACACTCGCCAAAAGATATATGTAGACTTACAAAGATCAAAACACAATTGTAACTCCGCTGCTGTCCTGCCAATGACTGAATGTTCGGGGGAATGTTCGTGTAGGCGTCCAGACTAGAACAAGACCGAACATGAACATCCTTTGATGTGACGGGCAAAAACCGACAACTGGTAGATCGGGGCTGAACATAATAACGAGCACATTCTGTTATAATGTTCTGTTCGGAAAACCGTCCGCACTTGTCGCGAACATGTTCGTGTTCGATGTTCTGTTCTAGTCTGGACGGGGCTTAATAGGTTCTAGATACCGCCTCCCATCTAGCCCCTTCATCTATTAGGCCGCAAGCCACCACTGCGGAAAATGGAGCGAAACATTTTAATCACTAAACCTAGGACACACCGGTTAAATGTCTTCCATTCTAACTTGTTATGTAGGTCCTGATATTTATAGTCAACCCACTTATGTCTACCAACATTGATTAAAAGTCACTAAAATTTGGTACTCTAGAAATATATATATATTATTTAATTTATTCATTATAAAGTTTATCTAAAAAGCTTTTAATAATAATTCCTTATGGAATAATGTATCATTTGAGTAAGAATGTTTTGTACCATTTATTTACCTATTTCAAGCTGTTAGAAGGATTCTCATTTGCCAAATAAATAAATGGTACGACCCAATCGTACTAACTTTTTCATAAGGTGTATTATTACTGCTTGGAAAAAGATGTTAAAAATAGTTTTCTGTAAACTATTCTTAAACTATTCTTAAAGTAAGTTTTTCTCAGAAAAAATAAATATTATCTTGGCTCTTTTTAGCACCACGTCTTACTACCCTTTCGGGCTATATTTTATATTATCATCACATTCTGCCTGTATAAAAAAGTTAGACAAAATTGTTCAAAATTAAAAAAAAATCAAATTTCCAAAATTAAGTTTTTTGTAAACTACCCTTAAATTATTTATAATTTTAAAAATAAAAATGTATTCATATTTATCATGGAAAAAAACCTTCCAGATATTCACAAAGGCTCATTAAAAAACAGATTTTCTACAACTTGTCAAATTAAATTACCGTTAAATTAATTTATTTTAGAATAAAATAAACATACAATATTATTTATAGTGTTAAATAGTCATAGGATACCAATTTTGAACGAAATCGTTGCTCTCTAAAAAAATGATCAAATTTTTCAAAAATTATTCATTAGTAAACGACTATTAAATGTTTGTTTTAAGAAAAACATGTTTATACAATTATTAATATTGTACAAACCTACCATAAACCTATTTTAAACCATATAATTGAACCATTAAAAAAAATTAAAGAATTAAAAAAAAATTCAGTCATCAGTTAACTATGATTACTACTAAACAAATTTCTTCCTCCCAAAAATTTAGCTTACTTTTTTATTTGACATGTCAAACACTTCTCAGATATATATTTTAAACAAAATCATTTAATATTCTGAAAATTGAAAAATTACACCTGGACACGGGAATCGAACCCGGGACCTTTGGTTTAGTAAGGCAATACTCTAATCACTGAGCTATCCAGGAATCACCCCATGCCCAGGGTCATTCCTCACTTATATTCAAGGCAGAGTCTATTTGATTCTAATAATATGCAATCCCTTACAATTATAATAATTGTACATCTGGCAGCATTAAGTCAACTACCGAGTCGAAGGTGGCTGCGTTATCTGATAACTCGTGATATTAATAAAATCACACATTTGTAGCCAACGATTTCCGCACGTCCATCATAGACTCTGCCTTAAAATATGAGTGAGGAATGACCCTAGGCACGGGACGATTCCTGGATAGCTCAGTGTTTAGACCATTGGCGTAGTAAGTTAAAGGTTACGGGTTCGATTCCCGTGTCCAAATGTCATATTTTGATTTTCAGACTATATCTAGATGCGGCTAAATTCGTACTAAAACATATATAATAGCTTTGGCTATTTAAGTCTTAAAAATCATTTGAGCCAATTTTAAAAGGTGTTGAATTTTCAAAATTCCCTTATCAGTAAACCCTTAACGAATTTGCCACCAAATAATAAGTATACAGTGCTATTATAGGGTTAGACACTCCCTGGATATCAATTCAAAGAAAAATCGTTATAGTGCATTTCATAAAATGTGTTTTTTTCCAAAAATTATTTGTCAGTAGATAACTCTTTATTTTAGAGCTAGCGTCAAAATATTTTTTTTAAACATCCAAGGCATAAACAAAATACATCAAAACCAACCATTTCAGATCTTTAGTATAGGCTCAGGGACGGACAGAGAAATTTGGGGACAGCGTATGGTAAAATATACGTCTTTTTTAGGGTGGGTTCAGGGTCATATAAAACGTAAATATTCATCATAACCTTTAGTTAACGAAAATGTTTACGATTATAATATTTCTCTATACGAAAAAGTAAAAATGCTCAATTGAGTTGATGACTCCATAGTGATAATCATATTAAAATGTATGGTATTCAAAAACAATTGCTCTAACTTTCTTTAAGAAGGGCATCAACACCAGGAACATAGGTGCCAAAGTTCTTACTGAGGGGGGACATAAAGAACCCATTTTCACTTTGAATAGAAAATTAAAGTCGGTCAAGTTATTGGAATTAATTGTAATTTGTCACCTTAATCATTTATATATTGCTACAAACGTGGATTTTCAATTTTCTGAGAGGAAAAAACAAAACATACACTTTTTCCATGACAGTATTGAAAGTGTCTCATTTGAGTAGATTATCCTGGGGGGTGGAGAGGGGCCGGCGTGTCCCCTACTCCCCCCCACTAACGACGCCCTTGACTAGATATACAAGCTAGCATTGTAAATTTAAGAAGAACATGGCTCAAATAAAATGCTAGATTTGTAAATTTAAGAAAAACATGGAGCAAATAAAATGTTAAAATAGTAAATTTAAGAAGAACATGGATCAAATAAAATGTTAGAATTGTAAATTCAAGAAGAACATAGAGCTAACAAATAAAATGATATATCTGAGTAGCTCAACTTACCGGTATCTGCACGAAGGTACCATTGTTGGTGACGGGATAAGAAAACAACGGGACCACCGGGACACTTCCGTTCTTGACGAAGATAGGTCCCTGGATGGGAGTCACAGGGGGCAGCTTCGCCCTCTTGAACTCTGACGGCAGTTCGGGCACCTCCTCTTCCTCGTCCTCGTAGTAGTCGTCGAAATCGTCATCGTAGTCCACGACGGCGTGTAACGAGGTCCTCCCTCCCTGAGTGTATTCTGGTGTTTCTATCTTGGTGTATCCGGCAGGTTTGGTAGGATACTCCCCGGTGTTGAAGTTGGACTGGGATGTCGAGGGGTTGGAGGTGTAACTCTCCTCTTGGTAGTTCCTCGGGTACCTCTGCTGACTCTGGTACTGACCGGCGTACGGGTCGTTCTGGAGGACGGTCGGCGTTCTTCTGGACGGCGCCAAGGGCTGTAGCCGGGCGTCTCTATGAGAGGAGTACAGCAGGGAGTTGATCGCACTGGCACCGTTGAAAGCCCTATGGGGGGTGGACGCCGGCAGGAACGGCGCCGGGACGGCGGCGGTGAAAGGAACAGTAAAGTTCGAGAGAGACATTTTCGTTTATCAGGAACTTTAATTGAAATCTCTAGAGCGGCAGCTCTTTGAAATGTTTTCTACTTCAATTTATGACTCTAGCCTACTTATTTATATCTATTCCAAGTATTTGTTTGGTAATTATTAATATATAAAATATAATAAAATCAAAACAAAGAACTGCTTTACACCACCTTGCCAAGTTGTTACTCGTCTAAGTGACGGAAGAACTCTATCAATAAATATCTTGTTCCGGAGAACTATCCAGTGAATCTAAGATGGTTATTAAGTAGCTCAGGTTGTGCGGTAACCACCCAGCAAACTATACCCGCGAACCAACACTTGTTGACGATCGTACACGTGTTCGGTCGTCAGGAAGGATTAGTCGTGTTGATCGGTCGCATGGCTGCGGTCCAGCCGGCAGCAAGTTAAGCTGTTACCTGGTCAGGTCTGTCACCGCGCGAGCACTGAGCCTTGAGGTAGTCCTCGGCGCGGGGAAAGGAAAGTGGGAGGGGGAAGGTGTCGCGGTTCCACAACACACCTTCACTTTTTTTTAGAGAGGGGATAGAAAGAGGCTGGATACTATTTGGGATCTAGGTATCGACGATCATTTGGATGTAAGAAATCAAAACTTGCAAGTGGGATGAACTTACGCATTCAACATGGCGAGGTAACCTAGAAAATTAATCCGTTAATTTATTATTTATCACCGCGTCTTGCGACTGGCCACTTGTTCTATTGATCAACATCCCTGGCTACTAATATAGAGGTCCTGGGTTCGATTACCAGCGGTATCAGAGGTATTTTTCCCGAAGAGGAATTGATCCTATGGTTGCTGTGGTCTGTTTAGTTTGGCTTAAGTTAGGTTCAAGACTTATACCGGCACCTCATAATAATCATCATCACATCGTCTCATCAGGGCGGAACCGGAAACAACATATCACATAACATATCACTGCCAGTAGAAGACCAGGAATGTCCAGCAGACAAACCTTGATGGCATATGCTAAAAAAACACGCGTTTTCAGGCTATACGATAATTACTATAATGGGGATAGGGATGAGGAAGAAAGTATTTGTGTGGAAGGAGAGTGGGAAACCATTTATGATTGATTGTCACACTTTTAGAGCGGCCGCCATGTTTAAACGGATAACCACATCGAAAAACTATGTACATACGACGTTCAGCCTAGGTTCAAAGAATATTCCTACCAACTTTTGTTATGATCGATCGACGCATTTGACAGTAAATCACTGAACAGAGAGATGAAATGCCAAATGATCTAGTTAAAACAGGATCTCGCTAGTGAGTTTACAGTGCTATTTAAATAAAAAAACAGCAAGTCTAGGTGAACATTTTTGATATTCCTGTGTCTGACACACATAGTGACTTCCTATATTTTCTTCTGATACATATGAGTATATTTCCTTAAAATTCATCCTTGCTATCCTATTTGCTAAGGCTGGACAGTTTAGGCTACAAGATTAAGTAAATGTTGAAAAATACAGTCGATCCACTAACGCCGGAATGTCCGAGAAGTCACCAGTTCTAAAAGGAACTATGGCACTAATAACCTCATGGCAAACGCAAACCAAACAAAACATGAACATTGAGTCATGTTGGTCGAACCAACGAGCGATAGAAAACATAACAGAATACAATTTTATGGAAGATTTGCTCTATGTAATATTGTGTATTGTGTTTAACAGTATACAAACGAGTGGAATTTAAATAGACACAAATTACTTTCATAATTGTTGCTCTAGGAAAGTTAAAACGTATTTTGTCAAGGGCATTTAAGGTCGCAAGTCACATTGGACACAATTTTAGAATGGAAGGGTGATTATATTTCTACCAGATAGTTGAGATATTAAAAAAATTATCTCATAATATCTCGGTATATAATATAGGGAAGGGGTGCTAGCGGTCACTCTACTCCATTGTGCATTATACAATTTTGGGATGGTAAAATAGGACCCCGGGAACACTTTTTGAATGGGAAGTTTTTCTTCACTAACCAATAATTAAGTAAAAATATTTAATATTTCTGTAAATATATAAGGAACATTTATTTTTGGAGGTCAAGCACCAAGTAGCCATCATAAGGGTTAACTTGAGAGCCTTCACTCCACGGATATAATCTAACTTAGGGTAAGTAATATAAATCAAACCACACGTCGCATCGCGGGGTGGTTTTATGTACTCATTAGAAAACATAACTACAGTTTTATCGTATTTTAAGAAAAACAGTAGAACAGTTTTATCGTATTTTAAGAAAAACAGTAGAACAGTTTTCTCGTATTTTAAGAAAAACAGTAGAACAGTTTTATCGTATTTTAAGAAAAACAGTAGAACAGTTTTCTCGTATTTTAATAAAAACAAAAGAACAGTTTTATCGTATTTTAAGAAAAAAATTTTTTTCTTAGCATGGCGTATTACCGTTCTGATTATATGCCTATGTACTAATTACACGAAAGTGTAAGGGATTAGGAAGGTTGGACTTAGAGGACGTGTATCTGCATTTGCGTGGGGTAAAGTGGAAAACTATTTAGGAAAAATCACCCTCAGTACAGCTGACCGGGATTGAACCCCGATATCCCCGTCTTCCGACAGTCTAGTATATTGCGAGAGTAGTACTTTAGACTATGCGGCCACCAAAGCAGGTGAGATAAAAAGAAATCAATTATTTTAGAAGACAAAACTATTAAACTGTTTCCGATTCCACTATTTTCAAATGAATGCAGAAATCCACACCTTGGTACGTTTGCTGGTTGAAGCGTGATATTGTACCTTATGCCACGGTTAGTCGGTTGTAAGGTGGGCTATTAAAAAATACATATTCCTTCCAATTTCCTAAAACACACAAAAGAGGAAATTTTAAAATCTGGATTGGAATTTTTAAATTAATTAAAAGCCATGTAAAAATTAGTAATCAACCCTTGAAGGAATTATTCAAACACTCCCAAAAAAACCCTTTCTAAACAACGTTTGAGCCATTTTTAGAACATTTTGAATTTTCAAAAATCATTCGTCAGTAAACTACACTTACTACACTTACACTAGAATCAAAACTAAAAAAAGTCTTGAGATATAACAATATAACACCCAAATATAAAGTTTGAACAAAATCCATCAACACGTTTTGGCTCTAGCCCCAGAGGCAGCCGGACAGACAGATAGACAGAAATGGGGACAAACAGAATATAAGACCCATTTATTGTTTCATGGCCATATAAGAAGTCAAGATTCATCATAATCTAGGGGTCGACATTTTTCATGATCACAATATGTTCTCTATGGAAAAGCGAATGCTGAGTAAATCACGTTAATAATTATTTAATGTTCTTATCGTAACCACAGTATTAAGATATCTCCTTGGAGTTGAAGTTGACATGTTACCTTGGTGATCAGGTTGTAACAATACTGATTTGAACCGCTCTCATATATTTAAAAAGTCATGGATGAAGATATTTTCTTCAATAAATTGTATGTAAATTATCCTTTTAAGACTTCATCCATGGAGAATCACGCGCTTTTTAGAAATAATCTAGAAGGATTGCACCATTAAAACTTATTTTTTATTTCAAAATTTAACTCCGTAGTATTTACCAAACAAGCAAGAGACGCCAGCTCCCTATACCCAATAGGAAGCTAGCCTTCCAGACACCTGTCGCAGGAACGCTTTTGATTTGTTGGTTTTGACACTGGTCACGAGAGGTCCAAGGGGCAAGGGGTAGGTCATATATAAGCTGCTTGTGCGTATGAATATATAGAGTAGTCACATAAATCTACAGAGTGCCGGAGACATAAACCTAGAGTGCGTGTAATATCACGACAGTACATAATCTGTAGCTCAAGTAAAACTTTATAATTTTGCATAATATCTTTACAAGAAGATAAAATCACGCCAATAAATCATGTGCAACATTAACAGTTGTATTTATTCATATAAAATATCATAATAATTGGCGCTCGATCACGGGGCTATAAATACCAATTATCTCACAATCAATTCAAGAAAGTTGTAATTGGCTCCCAATCGCGGGACAATTATATCTCAATAAAACCGTATCGTAATAATTGGCGCTCGATCGCGGGGCTATAATTACCAATTATCACAAATTAAACCACAACATCATAATTGGCGCCCAACGCGCAACCGTAATATCATAATTGGCGCTCGATCACGGGGCTATAAATACCAATTATATCTCAATAATACCGTAAAGTTTCAACTGACGCCAAATTGCGGGGTCAAACCAACAGTAACATAATAATTGGCGGTCGATCACCAATTATATCTCAAAAATACCGTAACGTTATAAGGTTAAGACAGAAAACAAATGTATACTACATTCATTAGTATATTATATTCATTGAGAATAACTATCGTTCATGTGGTTTAAGAAGTCAGTCTCAGAATTCTTGTCAAAATTAAAAAACAACAACATGCATTTGCCGTTCAGCCTAGATTCAAAGAATGTCCCTGCCAAATTTAGTTAAAATTAGTCCACGTATTTGCTAGTAATCGTGGAACAAACATAAACAAACAGACAAACAAACGAAATGGTTAATTTATACAGGATCTTCACGCCTCTCAGTTATAATATATTTTAACCGAGTTGTAGTAGTTATATTTGCTGCGATTAGCTCCATCATCATCATCATCATCATCATGATCATGATTAGTGCACGTGGGCACAGCTGAATCTTATTTGTAATTGTATTGAATCGTGATTCCACCTGACTTATGAACTTGACTTATTGCGAGTGAGTGTGCCATGAACGCCTTTCAACCACTGCATTACTGTGGATTCAAACGTTCGCCAAAAAATAAGATCAAAACTGAAATCTGGTCACATGACAAGATCCAAGCCAATCACAAAAAACACCGCGAAATGAGGTGGAAACAATCTCATCTTTGTCTGCTCTTCTCCAGAAAATCTGCTTGGGAAAACCAAACAAGTTTTAAAACCAACCAACTCAATAAGTACGCATGAGCCTAAACAAACCGACTCAATCCAAATACAAATAGACAGCTACATCTGCTGTAGTGATGATTATTTGAAACTAGCAATTCCACACGGCGTTGTCCGTGACCCACTGGGGGATAATAATTATATAAGTCCCCCCTTCCCCCCCCCCCCCC
>CABFWO010004560.1:0-22079 GCA_902155825.1 Timema genevievae
AAATAGTTTAAGGACTTAAGGCTCTCTCTAAATCTAGCCTTCGGCGTAGCTAGGCAAACTATTCTGCAGTCATGTATGGAGGTATACCATACCACGCAGGCTGATTTATAAAGTTGCTACCTTACAATCTCGACGGAGTGTACCTTAGTCAACACTACAGTAGCCCCGTAGCTTCTTTGGTGCTGACTGACAGCTCACAGCTGACTTCTGACAGTCAACATTTAGGTATATACCTAAATTTTGACTGTCAGAAGTGACAGCTGCTAAACACATGTTTTTGCAGATCATATGGTTCGGCGTAGGGATACATAATTTGGTCTGGTAGCTTTTCAAAGGTGTCAGCTGTCAGCTGTGAGCTGTCAGTCAGCACCAAAGAAGCCATGGGGCTACTGTATGTGGGCTCTCTTATAAACTTTCCCTAGACAGGTGAAGTAGTACTACTTACACGTCACGCGAGACAAAGGACTTCCTAAAATTCCCACATTAAAATACTGAATATGGATTGACTGATGTTTTCAATACCAAAATTATTTTTGTCAGGTATTTATAGATTTGATTAAATAAATAATAGTATCTAGCTGTGCTATTTTCCGTTACTGAGAAAGTCCATTATTGGGAAGTTGTTTCACCAAATGACCCCACGTTATTTTTCCGGGAAAATTCTAACTGTCCACTATAAAGAAGAATCTGATATTCAGAGTTGTGCGTTAAGGGAGATTTCATATTAAATTTAAAAACCTAAATAAGTAAATACAAAAAAGCACCACTATCAAATTTGACTTTATCTTAGTTACAATAGTGTACAGCTGGTTCAAGTTGCATAGCTCATGTCAATGCTAGTCCTTCCTCGAGTTTAGTTTCTTCTAAACGGTGAACGGTTACCACCATTTGAACAGGAGTATGTTGAATTTAGGTGGGCTAATTGTGTGTTTGGAAATATGATTCATGGTGATAGTTATGTATCCCTATAACCCTAACTATGGTTCAGGTATAATTTAAGAATAGCCAAGTATCAATAATATAAGCGTTTCAAGTTCTCTGTTATATTATTGAAGTTTTCTTAAAATAACATTTTATTTTCTACTAAAATATAATATTAGATAAATTTATGAATAAATTTATAGAAATATTTAAATGTAGAATTGAAAAGATTTTAATTTTTGTCAAAATACAGAAGATAATCAATTTTTTCAACAAATTTAAAATAACTACCAAGATTCACAAATATTATATTTTAAATACAATTATTCATTTAAGAAAATATTCTTTTTGTTGTTGTATGCTCTTTAAAAATGTACAATAATTTTGTTGTAAAATTAAAAATCAAAAGTCTAATATTTTTATCAGAAATAAGTCTAAAACATGTATAATTTTCAAATATTTAGAGAGGCAGCTATTATTAAAACCATTCGTTAAAAACCACGTAGGGTTGAAATCTACCCAGTGACGATTCGAATTTCTTTTAAATACTCATTTAGGAATATGTGCACCTGGAAATAGCTTTGGTTTACATCCAACTAATTTTTAAGTTTACCATGGGATGTTATGGATTTTAATAAATTTGACGTTTGGAAGATGAGAGTTTGGGCGTAACTTTGGTTTTTAATCCACCTGGTGTATAAGTTTACCACGGGATATTATGTATTTTAATAAACTATATGTTCTAGAAGATGGGCATAGCTATGGTTTGAATCACTTGGTTTTAAAGTATACAAGGCTCTGTTTGGGATTTTAATAAAATACTCGTTCAAGAAGTTGACCACATGGGAATAAATTTGATACAGATTCAGGTGATTTCAAAATCTCTCTCATTGTCTTTCTGATTTTATTTAGAAGTTCATGAAATATATAATCTATAGATTAAGTTGAGTACAAGTAAATAATACATTGACTCAAATATATATTTGATGAAGAGCTTTCTTATATTCTCATTTCAGATGAAGTAGTTTCTTAGTTTGGGTTAATGAGCTAAAAAAATCGTCAAATAATTATAATCACCAATAATTATTTACTTCTAAGCTTAAAGTCTAGGCTATTATAATAAAAGAAAAATCTCCAATACCTTCACTATTATTGCAACAATTTTGTATTTTTCAATTAATATTTTGAATGATGCATTTTAAAACCTCTTTATACAAGATATGCAATTAACTCATGTAACCTCACCTATAGTGAACTACGAATCTTTCGTAGTCCGACTATTTCCGCTTGATGTGAAGAGAATATGAACTACAAAGTTATTCAAATACTGTAATTATTAAGAGATGGCTGTATATTTTCTGAGGTAGAAGGGAAAACATAAGTTTATTTTCTACGTTTTTTATTTAGAAATGGTGAATATAATTTATCTGAACGTACTTAAATTTTTTATTACTGTATTTTATTAAATAATGTATTATAGTTTAAATACTGTGTAATTTATTGGCTAAGTTCAATTTTTTTTATACATACAAGTTAAAAAATGTTTCCTGGTGAATTGACTAAATATCGGTTACTTAGAAGAATTATTATAATAATTAATAATTGAAGATTATTTTTTAAAATGCGTTAAGGTTATTATACACAACTTATGAACATTATTACTTCCTAACGTCTTACCAACCATCTGGGTTTTATGCCTGATAATGACACTAGTTCGATTGGGACAATAAACTATGAAATTAAAGTATATATATCCACATTTGTAAATTTAAACAGCTTTCTTAGAATTTTTAGGATATTTTATAGGAGAGGCTAGTGAGTTAATCTACACGTGGCTACGAGGTCTAAAATATCAGGCTCCCAGTAGATTGTATTGCCGGTAAAGTTAAGTAAAAGTTCAATTCTCATATGGGTAAGCTGAGGTTAGTTTTCCATATATTCCCTTTAGCAATGAATTTTAATACATACTTAGCACTACATTTTACTACACTTTCGGATTATACGCTTAAGTACTAATTACGCTAATGGGTTAGGAATTGGTAAGGTTGAATATAAATGAAGTGAACCCGCATTTGTGTGGAGGGAGAGTGGAGAACAATTTAGTAAAAACCACCCAGTACACCTGAGTGAGATTTGAACTGCAATCTCCCCATCCTCGGCAGTCTGGCTCAACACAAAGCTAGCGCGTTAGCTAACTATGCCACCGAGGTGGGTCATTTACTACTGGTTCATGTTACACGCATATATACTAATTAAGCTAATGGATTAGGAATGATGAAGTTTGAATTTAGATGAACTGTACTCACACTTGCGTGGAGGGAGAGTGGAGAACTATTTTATTTAAACCACTCATAGTACACCCGACATGGATTAGAGCCCCAATCTCCACGTCATCGGCAGTTTAGTCTAACACGATTGTGACTCTTTATACCATACTGCCACCGTCGTAGGATTTCCACATGTTATCACTGTGGTTTCCCAATTTTCTCTGACCGGTAAATTGGGTGTACGTCCTCTAAGTCAGTGCTTCCCAAACTTTCTTGACTCACGAACCCCTTTCACAAACTTATAAGTTGCACGAACCCCCTTGTAAATATCCATAGCCACGCACTTAATTTTATAGCTAATTTTTATGAAATTAATTTATTAATTGTAATAAAAATGTTTAATGCCTTTAAATTAACCTACTATAGCTCGGTAGGTACTTTGGGATATCTTACATAATATAATGACTACTTAAGTAAAAGCTCAAATAATTATGCATTTGTTTTAGAAATTAAAACTGAAATTAAATAAGCAAAGTACTGTATTAAAATTTTCTTATCTTTACTATCACAATATATTCACATTTCACAAGTTTGTTAAAGGGGTACTGGAAACTGCTGCTTTGACATAACTGAAATACCCTCCTTTAATCACAGAATTCCAAGCCGATTTAAGTTAGAAAAAAATTTAACTAGCTATAACAGTTACCTCTTCACGTAACTTAGTGGGGTGGATGTGCCTGCTTTGGATGGCACAGAGCTTTACATTCAGGAACCAAAGACGATGAATAAAGTCTCAAGTCACTTTCAGCATTTAGGCTGTTCCTGTATTTATTTCTTTATAGGCATGTGAAGAAAAAAAATTCTCGTTTAAATGCGTAAAATAAAATGGTAACAAATCTGTCGTAGCTTTATTCTCTAACAATGAGAACTCCCCATTTAAACTTAACCAGAAACCAATTAATGACAAAGATTTATAGCTTTTCTTTAGTTCAAAATCAGTGTAAATTTCAAGGAGCTGCTCTTTTTCACTCACGCTTAATGTGGAGGATTTCAAAATTGCTGTCTCTTCCAGGGGATTTCGAATCCAATTGTTATTATTGGACATGTCTGGGAAATATACTCTGAAGGTTTTTCTAAGTCCATTCAAGAGTTCTATAACCATGTTCTTTACATTCTCACCCAAAGAAAGCTGATTTTCTACCATGAAGTCGTGAAGGGTATCAAAGGACTCCGTTTGATTGCTAATCAAACACGTTTCTCCCGAATTAGTTTGTTTTATGAACGACTCGATACGGTCTTGCACAATTAAAAAAAAGTGAATATTTGACCCCTGAAGAGAGAAGTTCATTTTTGGGAAAATATCTGCCCAATAGGCCAAAGCCTTGAGACGAATTTGATCTTTGCTTTTTCAAAGAGATGGTTGGTGAGGAAAAGTGAAAACTTCGTGTTTAAGTTCAAACCATTTTTAAGAGTTTTACCTCTAGATAACCACCTGACTTCAGTTTGAGACGATAAACAGTTGTAAATGCTTCCTATTTCCTCACAAAGTATTGCAAAGATCCGCCATTAAAAAAATATTTTGGTGAACCCCTTGGAAGATTTCGTGAGCCCACAGGGGGTTCGCGAACCATAGTTTGGGAACCGCTGCTCTAAGTTAACCCCCTCTCTCTTTCCCTCCTTTAATAGCCAATCTCAGAGCCGATTAGCAGGGCTAATCTTTATATAACTACGCTTGAGTAAGGAATCATATCGAATAGTGGGTTTCTACAGTTTCCTCTTAACAACTGTAGACCTGTATTTTCAATTTGATAGTTTATTAAATTTAATTTGTTTTATAAAGTTTTGTTGTTCATTTATATAATATGACAAAACTGTGTCTCTGGTCTCAATTTCACTGTTTAACAAAATAGAATACTGTAAACCGCATCACTAAAAAAATGCCTTGCTTTAGATATACTTAGGTTAGGCGGCAGCCTCGCTTGTTAACTCTGGTTTTAGTGAACTCGGTTATAGTGAACATTTGACTACAGTGAACCTAATTCATCCCAACCCACATACATTTCAATGTGTGTTTAAAAAAATTGTTTATAATGAACCCTCAACTTCGGTTTTAGAAAATATAATAATTGAAACTTTCATTAAAAAATATCATTCTAACATCATCATTCTTTAAAAACATATATTTTTGGTGGTTTGGACTAGAAGATTCTCTGACTTCTTGTTTAGGTATTACAAAGTTTGACAGAGATTACGGAATGTGGAAAAGGAATGCAGGCGGGAAGGCTGAGGTTAAACAGTCACTGTACTCATTGACCTGGCTTAAGTTTTAATATTTTTGTCTGCAATAAATAAAGGAAGACATTATTTTGAGTTGTATTGATACGACAGGAGCTAAAGAACAATAAATTACATTCTGTGGCCATTTAGTAATGGTTTTCACTAATACCTTTCTTCGAAAGGGTGTATGAAAATCAAAACACTAGATTTTTCTACTCTGTTTAGTTTTTGAATGCATGGATAGGGTGGAATCAAATGTGGAAAAGCACAGACTCTAGAAAAGGATCTGGAATTTTTTTTAAATTAAAACAGTATACAGTAAACAGCAGCTTAGAACCGATTTTTTAAAGATTAATAAATAGATTTTAATAAATAGCGTTTATATTTGATCTCTTATTTTGTTTGTCACTAACCCACTACTTTCAGATTAAAAAAAACGTTTTAGTGAACTTCGGACATAGTGAACAAAATATCAGAGTTCGTAGAGGTTCATTATAACCAGAGTCGACTGTACTTTTTATTCTAACTAAGCTTATACTCCCTCTTCCCTTCACCTGCAACCACCCTTTGTTATGCCAATAAGAAAGAGGGAAAAGAAAATAACGAAACTTATTATCTCAAGGTAATGAGGAAAGTTTGCTTCTAGTTTTCAAATATCTGAACATTTTATTTTGTAATCCTGTCAAAAAAATAATTTAATTGTTAGAGAAATCTAGATCTAAAGTCTTTTTTCTTCGAGACTAGTCTTAAAAATGCATTGATGCTAATGTTAGATTTTCACATATTTTTGTCCATTAATAAAACTCAAAATAAAAGGTTGTTAAAGAAAAAGAGCCCTGTCAAAATCTTTCGATATAATTTTGGTCAGAACCATTTTTTGAAGTAACGTATCATAAAACTAAATATTGCGTTAGAGCTGAACGTCTTACCAAGGAGGCGCCCTTAAGTATATTCGTGGAGTGAGAAGGGCTCTTAAATCCCTTAGTATTAAAAGTATTAATGAAAAACAAGCTATCCCTAGAATAGAAAACCTTAATACTAGACATTCAGGAATATAAAACAGATAACAGGATGCACCCATACACAAATTAAAATTTAAATATATTCATCAACGCAACCCAGACCACTTCTGTGGGCACATTGTCTAAGGTGTTACTCTCGCAGTAGACTTGACTGGCGATACGGTAATATTGAGGTTAGAATCTCAGTCGGATGTACTGAGGGTAGTTTCTCTAAAATGGTTTTCCACTTTCACCTCTCGTAAATGTGGATATACTTCTTCTAAATATAACCTTTCTAATCCCTAAAACAATTAGCGTAGTTAGTATATGAGCGTGTTAAAAAACACTACCTAAAATCTATCCAAAGTTTCTCTATTCTTAAATCAGTCAAATTTTTATACTTCAACAGGGGGTATAGCTTTAAGGAGAGTCGGAACGATCCATCTTTCCTCATGTTAATTTAGCCAACTTTATGTACAGTACCTTTTTCTCAACAAATATAAGAGGTATTGCCTGAATTTTCTACCACTTACTATACCAGTCTAGATAAACATATTTATAACAACGATCCAAAAAATATTAATTATCTTGACTTTTACAAAAAAAAAATTAAATACATCCATAATTAATAAATATAAGAGAATGTTCTAAAAAGTTTGTAAAAGTTAAACCAGGCAATATTTTTTTTTAATTTGTTATATAAATGTGTATCTATACTGCTAAGATATGTGGTAAGAATGTCAGCTCAATATCTCTATTGATTGCTGAGAAAATGGTACGTAAGCATGAAAAAACACAACTTCCGGGAAAACGCAATTGAAAATAAATTACATTTTTTTCTTGACTAACCAACTGCATATTATGGCTTCAGTGGGTCTTCTTCTTCTTCATATAACTCCTCTAACATCCTATTGGATATTTGGTTTGATTGCCTGGCCTTCTTTGGGAATTCTTGTATCTTTTTCACCGCCTTTATAACTGGGCCTAGGCTCTGTGCTAAGGCTACTATTATCAGTAGGCCTAGGCTCTGTGATAGAGCTACTAACATCACAAGAACTAGTTTTATTCATGGTAACAGCCTTTCTGTTTCCTAATTTATTCATTGGATTCCTCCTTTTCTTGCACACTCTTAGGGCTCTGCCTATCTTTCTTTTGAAAACAAACATTTTGAATCATAACACTACTGATGACACGAAACACGATGATAAACAAACAATTATAGAAGCATAAAATGACAGATGCTACTTTGGTAAACTCGTTTTTTTTTGTGTGTCAGCTGATAAATGCAAACGTTCTTAAAACAAAATTTACCTACAAAGAAAGAAGCAATATAGAATAGAGCCCTTTGAATATGGATAGATAGTATATATATATATATATATATGTTAGAGAACCTACTGGAGTGAGCAGTTTACAGATGACATGTATCTAAAAAAAAAATCATAAATACTTTTCTACTCATCCAAATTGCATGAATTTTGTCATAAATAAGTTATATAAATATACAGAATTATAAAAAAAATAGCATTTTTTGACCCGGTTTTTCTTCTGACTCAAATAAATCAATTGAATTGGATCAATTACATGGAGGTTTGTTGAGCCCGATTTGCTTTGCTTTTAATTTTTTTTAGCACCACGTCTTATTATCCGTTCGGTTTATACGCCTATGGACTAATTACACTAAATGTTTTAGGGAAGAAGGTTATATTTATAGGAAGTGTAACCTCATTTGTGTGGAGGGAAAGTGGGAAGCCATTTTTCGAAAAACCCTTCAGAAAACCCAACTGAGATTCGAACCTCAATCTCACCATTATCGGTGGTCTAGTCTACTCCGAGAGTAGCACCTTAGACGATGCTGCCACCAAAGTTGGTTGTTATTTAGTTTAGCTATACCGCTTCATGTTAAATAATGATCTTGTAAGTCAAAGTCTCGTTTTAACACAATATAATTTAGAGGTTATACATTATATACACCGATGTAAACCAATCTTGAATCTTGATAAAGCTGACAAATTGAAAAAGTTTGCTTATAGTAACTAAAAGAATTAACAGTGAGCTAACATTAAATTGGTAACCACAAAAGTTCATCATAACCAAATGATGTACACCCTAATCTATACAAAATTGTTCGTACAATTTGACATGTCTGGTTTATCCATAATGGCTTGACACTTTCCACGCAAGTGTGGGCACACTTACTCTAAATTCAACCGTCCTCCTACTTAATTAACTATCGTAATACGTACATATGCGTATAACCTGAAAAGGTAGTAAGACGTGGTGCTAAAAAAAATCAGACTATCTGCTGTTAAGAAACACCATGAGTGCATGTTTATGCACGCTATGCATCCAACGGATTGATAGCTGTTTAAACGTTCGCTTTTCATTTCTTACTGTCTATCTGGGCTCCTAACCTATAACTTCCCAATATACCTGAGTCATTTCGATCCCTTTCAACATTAAACCGGACAAGATGAGACTATCAGATTAAATTATATCTTATAAAAACAGGTGGGATATGAAGATTTTAGAAAATGCACAAATATTCGTCTGGGAATAGGTGATAGATATAGTACAATTTGGGTGGAAAAATCTATTAGTAACTACAATCATAATTATGTTATTGCGGTCAATAATAATTACATTTTATTTTATAAATATTGATATTTTAAAGGTATTAATATTATCTAAAAAAACTGCAGCTCACATCACTTGACGTATGGACACATGAAATTATATCTAGCTACGTTTATAACTCGAAGATATTTTCTTTTCGTTTGTAGACCAGTAGGCTTCAAGATTTTGAACAACTATACTCATATAGATGAATACAAGCGCGTCTCCATTTTGTAAGCCATTGATGAGTTCGTTTTGGTAAGTTACAGACGCTCCTGGCTTGGGCCAGCCACCAAGTAGCAGGCGCCAACAGTAGCAGCATCATACGGACGAGTCCATGGATCAATATAGCACCTTGAATAATTTACATGGAACGTCCTTGGCCTCCAATGCTCCTACTAGCCTACAATCATGTCCAACAATACCAGCCGTTATTTTTATCACATAAAGCTGTGCCAGGGGTGAACAACTTTGCGGTAGCATTTCGTCCAGAATATGGTTTGTTTCGGTTTTCGGTGGTTAGCTGAAACAAAAAAAAAAGTTTTACTCTCCTTTTATTCTTTAAAATACAAACATTTTAACTTGTCCGTGTCTATTTAATTTTTTAAATTCATATATTTTACATTTAAATTTGGGGTTACTAAAACTAAAGGCACTCACGTTAGTAAAATAATGATTGCCATATTTAAATAACTGTTATCTTTAATTTATACTTAATTGATTTCGAATCTTTACCGATATGGAGTTAGAATATAGGTATTATTATTTTAGGCCTAAAATTGGTCATTGATAGGAGAAAGTAATAATTTGTTCTGATTAATTTTTAGCCCAGCAAGACATATGCATAATATATATTCTATAAATTAATAAAATATGATGAAGACAAATAGTTTTTGATCTACAACTATTTCAATAGTGATCTAATTATATCATGTTAAATAATTGTATATAAATGGAGGATACTATTGTATCTCTTATCGATGTACATAGTAATAATTTCATGTGATTTTCCCTTATTAAAGTACTAGCCAACAGTCAAATACTCTAACAGACAAGCAATGAGAAAATACAGATCCCAAGGATTACTAAAACAGATACTGCCTTCGAGTACAGTGTATTACAATGATATGGATTTAGTAACTTAGTATATAGAGAGAAAATATAACAGGGAAAAAAAGATATAATCCAATATTAATAATTATTAGTGAACCGTTAGCAGCAATAACAATAATAATTATTATTATTTTATTTTCATTATAATTGTCATTACTAAAGCGAATACAATAGATTTGGGTCAATTCGTTGTGGTTTGCGACTACTATAGAGTGTTAAGATAATTTATTTGATTTCAAAAGACAACTGCACAGGTAAAAAGTAAATTAAGCTACGTCTACATCAAGACTAAATTCATTAGAATTGATTATTTTTAGACATGTGAATCTTTCAGAAAATAAAAGTTTGTTAATGATATTGCAAGATAAATTTTAGCAGTTTATCTGATTTTAGTGATGCAAATTGGCAAGAATGTATGGTCTATTGTTTAAAAACATATCTAAAGGAATTATGCTGAGGCGTAATATTAAAGTTGTGAGATAGTCGAATCACTCAAAACATGAATATAGTAACTACAACTTTTTGATATTTTTATATTTTGAAAAAAATGGTTTTTTAGACTTCATATTTGAGATATATTTAGCAAATATGCAAATGAATCCATTATTTGTTACTTCAAATCTTTTGCTTGAGTTATGAAAAAATAAATTATCCTAGTTTTTGTATAGTCCATACTCTATTAGAATATACTAGATAATTACAATATTTTTACTTTATCTTGCATGAAATGTAATGATAAATTTGATGTGATTTTAATATCGCTTATCCTGATCTTTGTATATAATTCAATTTGTTGGTAAAACTCCTAGAACATTAAATTCATTAATATAGTCAAAATCTTAAATTAAGACTGGCCTTATTTGGTGCTATAGTTAACAAGTCCGGTTCTTGGCCTATGCGAACGGTGCGTCCGGAGGAGAGGTCCCCGAGGATTTGGGGCCCCAAAGCCAGCCCCCTTTTTAATCGTTTAGGTAAATAAATAAATAAAAAGATAGAAAATATATGAGAACAGTAAAATGAAATTATTTCAACAACAGCATCAGCTGTTCGATTAGTGTTTGTTAGTTTTTTCCCCTCCCTTCCCCAGGCTACGTCGCTCTTCTCCTCTCCCTTCTTGAGGCTCCAAGCTCATATCTCCTCCCCTCCTGAGGCCACGTCACGTTTCTCCCTTTCCCTTAAGTCGTGGGCACACTGGGCAGTGCCCTGGGGCCTCATTCTGGAATGCTGCCATATTGACCATTTACATTTACATTATATTATATTTAATGAGATGTATCAAATGTAATTATAATACTTTTAAATTGTCCTCTTCTTTAAAATATGCTTTTCCAAATTAAAGCTAAAGTCATATTTGAGATCTACTATGGCACAAGAACGAATGACAGGACTAGCC
Source organism: Timema genevievae (assembly GCA_902155825.1). NCBI lineage: Eukaryota > Metazoa > Arthropoda > Insecta > Phasmatodea > Timematidae > Timema > Timema genevievae. Next base: position 11,589 of record CABFWO010004560.1, read on the forward strand.
ACTATTTCTATTGAGAATAATATTTTTCGTCTGCTAAGCATCATCAGCAAAATAAATGACTTCACAGCAAGAAAAGTTAAATTACGAAAATGTGAAATGTTGAAACGGCTTTTAAAAAGTTTAGTGGGGTGTTTTGTATGAGCTAATTAATGTTTTTACCATATGTTGTGATTTTTTCAATGATTCTTTATATAATATATGCCATTATATGACCTTTAAATTTTGTTAAATACTATATTGTCCTTTGACTGCTTGTTAGTTACTATACAACCACTCTTCTGATTAATTTATTTATTTTTATAGGCTATCTAGTAATTTTTATAACATTGTAATAAAAATGTTAAAACTATATTATCTTTTATATAAAAACTATAGTATATCCATAATTCATCGTTTATGAGTAATTTATTCAATCCCGAAATAATACGTCAATCAATTGTCTCTTTTTAAATAATTGATTCAAGCTCACATTTGTCTTTTATTTTCAAGATCATATAAGACATAGCTATTCTAATATATTATTTGTTGTTAAGTCTGATTCATGATAATATATAGCTTGTGATGTGATTGGAATGTTCTAATCTTTTATAAAAATAGAATATCTATTGGGCCCACATTCTTCAGTTGGCAGTGGCCCCAAATTTTCTAAGACCAGACTTGATAGTTAATGTACTTTACGCAAAGCTATATCCAAATAAATTATATTAATTCCATATAGGCCTACAAATTATCATGCCTAATTTTTACCTGAAATAAGCGTGTGCTAATCAAGCTTATTCGAGTTCAGTCAGATTTGTTCATATTAAATTATATTAAGCTAATTCAAGATAGTCAATGTTAAATTATGTTAGGAATGTTATCATAGTTAGGCTTACTGTCTCAGCTAATGTAAACAGGAAATTAAATGATTTAAAGCTTTGTTTGAAAGTCTTATTCTAAATAAGGTATGAAGTTATAAAAGCGAAACACATCACACATTTATATCTTGTATTTCTCGCTCTCTATTTAGAGAAAAAGAAAGAGAAAAAGATATATATATTTTGAAAAAGAATGCCAATGGATTCAAAAAATTCCATAATAATATAAAATACAATAACTATTTTAAATAACACATTAATAAAATATTGTATTTATTTATTTAAAATTCACTATATTAACAACTGATTATATTTGTAAATAAACTTATTGAAAAATTAGTCTTACGATATACACAACACCCAATCCCCTATCCATCAAATGACCATTTGAATAAACCTCATAGATCTTCCCAAGGTCAAAGCCACCAGGATCACAGTTGAGTGGATGGCCTAGAGAGAAACATGAGTTCACATTTTTACTGTATGGCGGCAGGTGGCTTTATATATGTGATTTAACACTAGATAAACTCTTAATAGGAGTGCACTTCCTCAAAGCTATCCTTTTCTTTCCTAACCCATTGACTAGGCCTTTATATAGTCCATATTTCAAAGTATTATATTAAAAAATATTCTTAAAGAGTATATCTAAATTAAACCATAGTATAATTTCTGCCCTTGTCGAGAAATGACCCTGAGACTCACAATTAAGTTATCTAGTGATCTACCGACTGAGATAAAGTGTCACATTAAGATTAATTTTCATAAAACATCTATTGGTGCTACACATTTAAATACTTTTGTTGAATAAGACATGTAGGCCTTGTAAAATATTATTTGCACAGGGTTTTAATTCCCTGTTCGCATTTAAGTATACTTTTAAGGATGAGGAAGATATCAAATTAAATGTATGAACATTTTGGTTTATTTATTTCTTGAGTATTTAAAGTGCGCTTTCTGAACAGACTGAATATATCTGCACATGATAATTTATGTGAGCCAGAGCGAAAGGGCCTAGCTGGGTTTTAACCCACGAACATCTAAGAATAGTGGGAAACAATAAATCACGAAAACACACTCACAGCTTAAACAGTTTGAATTCAAATCCGGACTTTCCCGTCAACAGCCAAAAAGATGAGATAAGATTGACGTTTAGTACGCTTGCTCAACAATGTTGCCTAAACATATTTATGAACCTAGCCTCTACCTTAACTACAAGGCAATTTTAAAGTAATTGCTCTATTTGTTGGTTAATATATTATTAAGTATGTGATTGCGTATGATAGGAAATAAATTAATTGAAAATTATATTTAATACATTACTTATTTAGTATTAATTGCTCATTTTTACTAGTTTATATTTTATAGAAACATATTCCTTTATTGTTTAGTAAATATGTTGTAGAATATTTTTTATACTTCTGGTGCATGTCATAGACGTAGTAACTCTTTTTTTTAATATATAGCACCGTGACTTACTACTCGTTTGGGCTATTGGGTTATGCGCTTCTGTACTAGTTTCACTATTGTGTTAGGGTTAAGTATGGTTGAACTAATAGAGAGTGTGCCCACACTTGTGTGGAGGTAGATTGGAAAACAATTTTAGGAAAACCACTCTCAGTACACCTCACCGGTATTTTAAACCTGATCTGCCCATCTATTTCAAGAGTGAAGCTCTAGAAACAGGTTTTAAAGTTTATGTTTCGTTCTTCACATTCCTTACGGGCTAAACTTGAGTTTACTCTAATGAACTAGGTATGAGTAAGGTTAAATTTTGAATAAGTTTACCCAGATTTACGTAGCGGTAGGGTGGTTAAACTAACTAGAATAACCCCTCATCTGATGGGATTCAAACTCTGACTTCTCCATCATCGGCAAACCAGGAAAGATTAAACTAATTAATAAAATTTAAAACAAACAAAAACTTTAAAAATATTACAGCTATAAGATAAATAATTAGAACCAATTAATAGAGAGCTTTGGATAGTCTCATAGATTGAGTACGCCTCAAGTGTGGCACTACACTAAATTAACGAAAACCTTCACTTAAACTCAAATGGAATGGGCTGGCCCATTCCAATCTGATCTAAGTATGTGATGTTCTGTATTTAATATAGCGCCACACATTAGGCGTACTCAATCTATGAAACTGGCCTTGGGGTAGCCAATTAATATTCATGTGATGCCAAGGTCAAAATATAGAAATGTAAGTTATTCCTAAGAGCATAACATCAATCACTAGTTTTAAATATATGTTTGCATATAACTAGGCATTATTTTCATAGTAGGCTTATTTCTTTTAAATTTTACATTTGTCTTTCGCCAAACTTTATTCATTCTCATGCCTTTGCATCTTGACTTGTAAAGTACCTTATCCTTATTTTGGCACTAATTAAATATTACTTCTACACCATAAGAATAAAATAATAAGAAATATATAAGGTCAAATTCATTCTTTAAAATGCTCAAACCATTTAAACCATGGTGAAGATCTATTCGTATCCTAAAATTTTAAGTACACTTATTAAAGGGAACGGGAATTAAGGTCCAAATTTTTTCATTTTCAGGACAATGTTTTTTTGTACAAAATAATAAAAATATTGTTTCAATAGATATATTTTGTCTAACTTAATAGGCATATTAGTTTAGATATTTCTTTAAAAAAAATTGCATCGTCATCGGGGTATAATGACAGAATATTTTTCTACTAAGAGAAAAGGTACTGATAAAATTATTTTCTTGAACAAATGTTCAAAAACTGTTGAGATTATTTGGCGTAGTTAAAACAAATGTTGCTATTGAAACGATATTCTATTTATTTTTGTCACTAAATGTGTTTTGGCCAAAAACAATTATAAAATACAATCCTAAACTAAAGTTTACCTCCATCCTGTGGAACACGCATCCATCCCATCTCAATCACATCCAAGGGAAATGAAATTTCTTTGATATTTAAAATATCCAATAGTGGAAAAGAAAGCATTACCACTAGAATACGTCTTAATACAATCTAAGAAACAGACAATTCTATGCTATTTGAACAATACACCTGATTGCACTATACTCCAATAAAATGTAGATCCTTTGTTAATAGTAGAAGTATATGTGTAGCAAACAAACAAGTGAGTACTGAGTAGCCTCTTAAATATAATTCATTGGTATATTAATTGAAACAGAGTATTTATAAACTGTAGCACTTTACATATTGTTTGAAATGATAACAAACTTTGCAGGACTTTTAGTTTAAAAAGGGACGTTAATACTACTAGAGAAATATACACTCTCTGTACTATATGAAACTCCAACAGAAATCAACCATTTATAAGGACGTAGAAATCAAATTATTTTAGCAAGGAAGGTCCACTAGAAATTTGACATAATTTTTCGACTTTTTTTACACTTACTTTAATTTCCAAGCAAAGCTTTGTGTGTTTTAATATTAGATAATAACTTATACTTATAGCAAATAAGGAAATCATTTCTTGGACTTCTAAGCCATTTATTAATCAAATGTATAGTTTTATCGACATATAATAATTATTAATTTTTATTATTAGTAATTCCTTTAACTACCGATCTGGAGCATAGTGCTGCAACAAAGCTTCACTATTCCAGCTATTCCTTGTGTAATTTCTGTGATAGATTCAATTCAGCTGACGCAGGCGATCAGCCCTCACACTCAATGGATTACTATGATTGCGCGAGTCCCAGCAGAGTGTATCGAGGATGATTTTTCGTAAATAATTTCCCACTATTTCTTCCCTCAAATGCTAGTACACTTCGAGTGAATTATACATTCCTAGGCCTTACACCATAAGAATAATTACATCGGTTATAGCGCGGTAGAGTAGAAGGAAAAGGTGAGGAAACAAAATGCAATTATATAAGAGATTAAAAATGTAACTGAAGAACCAACACAAAATACAAATTACTATAATATTCTAGCGCTAAACATCCTTCATAATAAACATGCGATAGCTTAAGCAATAGTGATCTCTTATTTGGCTTTGACAAAGTATCACAGCACTATTTTTTTAGTGAAATAGGTGTTTCATAATGACGAAGAAGAGGTTCTTGCACATTTTTTCCCCGACATTCAATTTTTGTTGAATGAATTCTCGATCCCTTTTCTTATTAAAATCTATAAACCATTTTCTCTTGTTAGCCCATAAAACTTACTTTTTATAACCGTTGAATGCTTTCATTTCATAAGGAAAAATTTATTTCAATCCTAGTTTTTGGTTTACTTGATCTTCAATCGAAATTTAAGCTCCCAGAAAAATTATTTGAAAATTAATTTTTAATAAATACGACTTTTACTACCTTAATCATTGCTTTCCATTACCATACATTTAATTCATTATTTGATTTTGATGCCTGTTTACTCATGGTTATATTTAGAAAGAAGAAACACAAACTTATGGAATAACAAATCAAGTGCGCTAATTATAGGGCTATTAATTTTGTTTAGTTTCATTTAATAAACCTCGCATTAGCACATACACCCTTATACATTGTCCGAATAGGTAGGTACTCTGACTAAACGTCAAACTCATCTAGTCTGCTTTACTGGCATCGTGCTGTTCAGAGTTTGGACGCCAGATGGATGTATTAAGGATGGCCTTTGTTAAATAATTCCAACCCTCCCTGCACGAAATTTGGGTACACTTACTCTCATATCTTCTTTCCACATTCCTAACTGACGAATGCAATTTAAATCGGATAGCCTGGATGGTCAGTAAGGTGCCGTGATTTTTTTTCACTCATAATAGGTATTGCCAACGAAACCTTTACATTATTTAGTATTTTTATCCTTTAAATAATACTTGAAATAATCCTAGAGAAAATAAAACATTACATTCAAAAGTAAGAAAGACAAGAAAAATATGCTAAAATAAAAACTTTAACAAACTATACTACTATCTCTGTTATAATATTAATGCTTTAGAACTTGCAGTACTATGTGAATTATTGATTACAAGGACATTTCATGCATGGTACCATAATATTATCCATTTAAGAGACCATCTCAAGATCGAGTAACTAAAAGGTTACAAATAAGATAACACTCGAACCAGATTACGTATCAAAGTACAGTTATCTGCATTCTTAGCTTTACGAAGGTGAATTTCTCGCACTGGAATTTGACGAGGCATGGATCTCTTATAAATGAAGTGAGCTTTACACGGGCAGTCATCGCAACCTTCCACTCTATCGTGTACTGTTAATTTGTCAACTTGATCACCATCACCATCGACCAGGGCAGAAACGTAGTGGCCTATTTTGGGAGTTAATATTAGTGGCGTTCCACCCCATTTCCCCGTCAATTAAATTATGGACGTCATTGCAGATTAACATAGCTACATCGATGACGATAAAGAGTGTATCATCAAGGAAATTAGTTTTTATTCCGTGGGACACATTACTGACCCATTGGGTGTTCAGATCCCTTTACGACTACTAGGATCATTCCCCTGCCGCTAAGAAGCCAACTACATTGTTAAAACACTGCATGATATTCCCTGGAAAATTGGTGATGTGGATTACAACCTGTTCGAATCCTTCACATCCATTGTTACACTACGAGCAGAAACCATTTGCTTTAAGGGGGAAGGGGGGAATAGCCAAATACACACCTACACCAACCATCAATCTGCACGTCAGAGGATGTTTGTCTCTGAAAACCCTTAAATTGGGTCGCACCACATGCGTGCACATAGTTCTATTTTGAATTTCTGTTTGGCCTCCATCGTTTTAGGACTTCGAGACTGGCTGATTGAAGATGGACACATATATCATAAGACATGTGCTGAAAACCAGACCGTATGGTTTTCATCAATGAGAAACATTAAATCCCCTACTTCAGTGGCCAAATGGTCTAATGTGTCACTCTCTTTTTATACTGGCCTGGTAATGATGGGGAGATCAGGGTTCAAATCCCAGTCAGATCCACTGAGGGGGTTTTTTCTAAGCCGTTTCCCACTTTCCTTCCACTCAAATGTGGGTAGATGACCTCTAAAATAATTCCTTCCTCATCACTATCCCATTAGACTAATTATCATGTACAGTATGTGTATTACCTGAAAAGGTGGTAAGACGTGCTGATAAAACAAAACCTGACGCCAAGAAAACTTCCCTCAAACGGTTCGACTAACTTTCCTCGATCTGAGCGTGTCCTTGTGAGGTGTGGGAACTCATCAACGTCACCGCCGACCAGAGGGATATATGGTTGCCATTTGTCGCCATATATTACAACGATTTGTTCGAGACACTCGTCACGGATGCATGCGACATGATAACAATGACCGAGAATGTCATCGATCTCGAACAGCCACGGTACAAACATACATCAGAAACCTGGATCTAATCAGTGCTACCAACTATACACGTCAAGTCATTGGTTTAGAATACTACGCTCTAGATGTTGAACTCAAAACCATATTATTATCACATCTAAAAAACACTGTCGGAAAAACGTATGAACGACTGAATGCGACAATCGTGTAAAAATGACTAGTGTTGAAGCTAAATAAATACATGTCTATTATATTTTATTTTATTCACGCAAAACATGCCTCACTGACTCCTATTTTCCTTTTTCAATATGTATAGAATAATCACCACTATACTGATACCAGACATTACAGTAAGGTGCAATATTCTGGTGACGCCACCCGTACCTACTTTAAATCTGTATTCCCATTTCTAGAATAATGTCCACCATAATTAATGCCAGATGACTAACATCTTGATGACGTCATCAGGGTTGAGACATTCTGGTGAAGTTACTCATGACCTAGTTTAATCATTTCTCAACATGTCGGGAATAGTTCCCATCATACTGTCTTTACATGAAACAACACAGACAAGGGTCAGTGACCTCTGCCTTAAGTGGCTCAAGCAAGGGGAGGGTGAGAGTGAGAGATTGAAACATTCTGATGACGTTATCTAGCGTTAGTTACCTCAAGATTAGGGAGGGGGGATGAAGTCTCTGAGGAAAACTCCGGGAGGGTAGGGGGATAGAGTAAAAACACTGGACGATTACAATAATATCTCTCTCTACGGTTTGGATATGCATCAGTACCCCTGATAAAATAGGAACGAAAGGATAAACGGCCATGGGCATGAGGGCGAGATTAAGACGTTGAGGCTCGGGCGTTAGCCAATAATTTTGAGATACCTTATTTGGAGTCTCAGTAATAAAGGATTTTAATCTCGACAGGTCCGAAACACCAAAAACTACTACTTGCGTTAAAACGCTCTAATAGATAAAAGCTACGAATATATGAATGAAAAAATATTTTAATCCTATTTAAATTATTATAATATTCTTTAAGACACATAGTTTGACACGTAGAGTAAATATAGAGCTCAGTATGATTTCTGGTGATGGAAGATTGGAGTCCAATTATTAATAGAGTATATTCAGAGTGATTTTCTTTTGTGAGTCTCCTTCTATAAAACTGAGGGTATATTTCCTCTTGAACTCACAACACTCTCATAACTACCCCACTAGAGTAATCAAATGCGTATGAACTTAAAATAAATCATACGGAACTCCGCACGGACTTTCTCGCTCTATTGTTTAAAAACGGATATATCCACAAAACTCGTAATATATATGAAACGAAATAATATACACTAGTAAACCTAAGCATAAATTGCACTATATTTATGTAAAACTTTTTTTAGTCCCGGTTTTAAATTTTATAATTTTATTTTTAAAGAATTAGTGTCCTCATTTGTATGTTTGACCGATAAAAAAGATCAATATTTAGTCCACAATGGTAAACACTTTGTATTAAAATTTCGACTTCCGTTTAAAATGTTCGACATTTTATTAGGTGTTGCACATTTTCATGTCATCGCATTGCTAATAAATTCCACATTTATAAATTTTGACCAATAAAAAATGTAAATATTGACTATTGAGTCTAAAATGGAGATAGATCATTGTTGTACAAACATTTCTCCAAAGGGGTTTAGGGAAAAAGAACAAAAACTTTTTGAGAGACTTACTTATATTTAATTACTCTATGGCATTGGAGAATTATTGCGTTAAAACTTAAGTAGTATCTCTTTAAAACTAAAGCTCACAAAATTGTATTAATATATTTGCATATATCTCAGAAAATGTTGGTTTTATAAAAATGTATTTCATGTAAAAGTTTTTTATTTTTAATAGTACTACAATTTTGCGATGATAAGTTAGTTAGTATCTCCAATATTTGCTGAGATAAGGAAATTTCCGCTTCTATAAAGTACCTTAAAATTCATTTCATGGGAAAATGAAAATAGCCAATTTATTTATAATCTTAATCAACGCCTGGATTCGAATTTTAACCAAAATTTTTATCCCCGATTTTGATAAAATCTTTTTTTCTCTTTTTGCGTTTTATTAAACTACTCTTTATTTTGGGGTTAAAAAGACACACAGACAGACGGCACTGCAAAGACCACTTTTTTTGGGTTCGGGGATCATGATTCAAAGACATCAATATGAAAGAAATAAACGCTATACAATTGGCAAAATGACGAGAATTTTAAAAGGAAGTTTAAATTTTAATACAAAATGTTGGCCCTCGGGGACCCAATATCAATATTTTTTATTGGTCCAAATATACAAATGAAGACGTTAATTCTTTAAAAATAAAATTATGAAATTTAAAACGAAGAGTCAAAAAATGTTTAGGTATGACTAGCGCAATTTGTTCTCGGGCTTGATAGTGTATATTATATTACGAATTTTGAGTAAATAAATGCTCATTTCTAAACAATAGAGCGAGAAAGTTCGTGTGGGGTTCCGTATCATTTATTATATAAAGTTTTTTATTTCTATTTTTGTCCATCCCCTCCTATTTTTCACCTAACTATAAATTCAAGGCATTGTTTACCAAGGTATTTCCTATACCTCTAATTATTTTGGATCATTTTTTATATGAGTCCGACACTTTAACTAAGTCGGTAGCGTGTATGTTTACTGATTAAATGGTTCCGAGTTCGATTTCTGGCATAACTGACAAATTTATCATTGGGAAAATGTGGGTTTAACATTTTTCAACGATGAATTAACGACCTGGGTCTGGTTATTGTGTCTGTACTAGATTTAAGATTGTTTATAAGTCGTGTGCTGATGCAATAAGTTGGTTCAGAAAGTGCACGTTAAATACCTTGAATAGATGGTAGGAAAAAAATCATCCACTTTCTTTTACCCATGTTTTCACTATGTGTCTACCCTTTTATTCGTTCTTCTGTCCTACTACTCCACTCCATCTTCTTGTTTTTCTTCCCTTGTCCACCTCACATTTTTCTATTTCCAACATCTCCTATTTCTTTCACACAATGGCCTATACTGTTTCATCAAGAGGAAAAGTCTTATCTACACTTCGACAATAATTTAGAAACGATGACTTCCTTTTCACATCTCTTTTTTACTAAATTGAAATAAAGTTTATTATAGCCACAGACTAATCCATCTTAATGATTAGATTGAGTCAGTGGAGTAGTCTAACTTTGAGATAAATACAAGTTGATGTTTCTGTAGCGCAATTTTCATCAATGAAACTTGGAGGTAAGGTGTTTCAGTTCAAAAGTTTAGTTCCTACATCCCCCCTTATGTACCCTCTCTCCCCCCCCC
>CABFWO010004560.1:22517-41499 GCA_902155825.1 Timema genevievae
GGAGGGAGAGAGCCCTGTCAGCTTGTAACTGGATTACCGCCCTCAATGACATCACACACACAGGCCATGTTCCATTACGTCTGAGCTCTGAGTGCTCTCGAATGATACACAGCTGCATGCGTGCATGTACTGCAGGATAATGGGATGTTGCAGCGTGGCAAGTAGGGGTGCTACCATCTCGCCTAATTATATTATAATTAGGGTCGATCTATGTTTGAGAGACAAGGCAGAGACAATTAATATATATATATATATATATATATATATATATTTGTGTGTGTGTTGGGCCCTATAGAGAAATATAGATAATCCTCATCTCTATTTTTGCATATCATATATCTTAAATCACAATTAACTTCTTTACAAAAAATGCGCGGGAATCTGGACGTGGTCCTCTTAAGTGGCCACGTGATCTAACGCACTACTCTCGCAGAAGACTAACTACTGATGACGAGGAGATCAAGGCTAGAATCTCGGTCAGGTGTACCGAGGTTGGTTTTTCCAAAATAGTTTTTCCCTCTCTCTCCGCGCGAATTCAGGTATAACCTACCTAATCACTAAAACCACTAGCGTACTTAGTACATAGGCGTATAAACCAAACGGGTAGTATGATGCGGTGCTATAAACAATCTGGGCGTGTATAATATATGTCTAAACTCTAGTAGGCCACCTTCATTGTCATAAATAGTTTCATAACATGTTGTCTTATTTATTGGTTAAAGTTTTATCGCATCCCTTGTGTACCATGAAATTCAACCACTTTATGACGAACCAAACCAACTCTGGAGTCTAGTGGTTTAAGTTCCTGTCTACAGATCCAGAGGTCCCAAGGTAGCTCCCCGGCGCTTCCAGATTTTCCGTGAAGCAATGGGTCTGGAAGGGGGTCACCTCAGCCTTGTGAGGACATATGAAGACTTGAATAAATATAAAGCGGATCCGGTCTAAGAAAACTGAGATTAACAACCGGAAAAAATAAATCATAGTTTGTACACATTTTAAGGACCACACTTTCCTAATGATTCAATCCCTAACGTTGGTTTGCTGGTAAAGGAAGAGTCGAGGCTCGAAACCTGGATATCCAGGTGTAGTAAGGTTATTTTTATTAACGACGTTACCACTCTCCCTTCACGCTAATGCAAACACATTTTATCTAACGTATAAATTCTCATATGCCCATAAATTTAAATTTTTAAATTGCTCTAATGGGCAGACTTTTGCACCACATCTTACTGGCCGTCCTGGCTATACTTATATTTACATTAATGGGGTAAGGGTGAAAAAAATATTATTTATAGCAGATAAGCCCTAATTTCTTGAGTGGAATAGTTTAAAACCATTTAATAAAGCTACGTTCTTTACACCCGACAGGTATTCGAACATTAATCTCTACATTATCGGCAATATAGTGTCACGCAATAGACTATTCTATTACCTTCAATATTAAACGTTATAAGACATTAACTATAATTATATTATCTTATGAATTAAATCCAGAATATAGTTTTAAAATCTAACGTATTTAAATATAATTTTAATGGATTATTCATCACGTTTTATTTACATTTAGGTTAAAAATCAAGAAATATATATTTCGAAAAACGCATATTAAGTGTTTATATATTTAATTTAGTCTGAATAGGCAATAAAATATTACATATCTATAGGTTTGATAGTGCGTCAGCTCTATTTACTGTTGATAAATTTTACCACACATATTAAAAACATAATCATAACAACTCTTTTCATGGAAAATTTAAAATAAATTATAGCAAATAATTTGGCCACCTCAAGGAGTGTGCTAAATGAGCGACCACCTGGGGATCCAAGTTTAAAATAGAAAAAAAAATTTTTTTTGGGTTTGTGAGAGTATATATATATATATATATATAAATTTTTTCAGGAACACTTCACCAAAGATCATAAATTAAATAATTTACTATGTTACATAACCATTGAGCAAACACATCTATCCTTCAAAGAGCAAGACAATTTCATATTTCAAAGTTCTACATACTATTTTTTTATCAGTTTGCTTATAGCTCAGAAACTATTGATTTTATTAAAATATATTCTAGATTTAAATAATTTTATTTTTAATATTACTAAAACTTTACAATAATAAGCTACTTTATATTTTAAATAATTATGGAGATGCTATCAAAATTGGAAATTTCTGCTTTTCTATAAAGTACACTTAAAGTCATCTTCATGGGAAAACGAGAATTGCCAATTTTTTAGAATGAATTTTGAGAAAATCGATTTTTCACTTTTTTTCTCTTCAGTAAGCTACACTTAATTTTAGGGTTAGATGTCCATTCACAAATTCTCCACCGGGAAAACTTATAAAAACCCTAAATACATTGTTTTAGCCTAATTGGTAAACTGGTTTCTGCTCTAGTCCGAGATGCAGACAAACGTGAAAACAACTTCTGTAGTTTAAGGATCTCATCAAACATCAATATTTAACCCGCCTCAGTGGCGTAGTTGGCTAACGCGCTAGTCGTGTTGAGCTCGACCACCGAGGACGGCGAGATCGAGGTTCGAATCTCGGTCGGGTGAACTGGGGGTGGTTTTTCCTAAATGGTTTTCCACTCTCCCTCCACGCAAATGCGGGTTCACTTCCTCTAAATTCAACCTTACCAATTCCTAATCCATTAGCGTAATTAGTACTTAAGCGTATAACCCGAACGGGTAGTAAGACGCGGTGCTAAATATTATTATTATTATTATTATCAATATTTAACACAATCTCGAGAGCCATTTTGTTCACGGTCACAAAATTTATCTTTCTTATGGGTCGAGATAAAGTAAAAAACTAGAATTACAGCATTTTCCATTTAAAAAAGCTCTTTAATTGTTTAAACATATTATTTTATTGTACTAATAATTTCATATAACGTTTGAAAACGACAGTGTCACTGTTAAAAATATTATGCCGTCTACACTTGGTAAGTACACTTTCTTACCATCTTTAGACACAAATTGCGGGTCCTTTGTAATGTGGCTGATGTATATGTAATTAATTTTGTTGGATCTGAAATATTTTTTATTTATTTGTCATAACAATTCTTATAGTATTATTATAATTGTAATATATTTGTTTTATTTGTTTGATGAATGCCACAGTACTATTCATTAATTTATATTTGAATAGGGCTAAAATTTGTTATATTAAAATTAACCTTTTTTTAAAGATTTTTAAATTTCTGCCTTGAATTTCTTACAAATGGGCCTTTTAGAAAATACAAACATATATTTTGTGCTCAATAGTGATAATATTTTAGGCTTATTGTATTATTTATATTAGTTTATATTTATTTAATATCAATCAAAATTGATAGCTATGGACCACATGTCTTGTCATATGAATACGTGAAAATGTATCTAGTAACTTTTCTACATGTCAATTAATAAGAAAATTGGGGTATTAATTTGTGATTGAATACAAAGACAGTGTAGTAATATTTCGCACTTCAATATTGTTGCCAAATACAATACTAACAAATTTAACGACAATCACACGAAAGTAGTGTCATGTAATTTGTGAAGCCTGATAATCTTCTCCATGAATATTCATGTTGTAATAATTTTCTTTTTCAGTCAACATAATGTGGTAGAACTAAAGTTCAACCAATCACAAAATTATGCTTAAGACTGTCCTGGGTAATGCCAATGAAAACTATTCCTTCTACTTGAATAAGGTACTCTTTTTAAATGAGTAATAGAACTATACAAAATTTTATTTTAAAATAAATACATTGATATAATATGCGTTACCAATATATAGGGATACACGGATAAATAAATAGCTGCTAGCTTAGTAATTGAATAACACTATTTCAATTCTAATTGCCAACTGTATGGAATTTCTAAAATATATATAAGTTATATTTTTCATTTTGCTATATATAGATTATATTGGAACTTTCAGTTAAAGATTATTATTGTTAACTATACTAAGAAGGTTTTATATATTTGACGGAAAAACAAATATATTTAAATTCACATGGAGTGTACCAAATACTAATTAGTAATTATAGATCAAACTTTTGTGATTTAAGTCTTTATATTTTTTGTCACTACACATTTAACTACCCGTTCTGGGTATACGCATATGTACTACTCTGTTAGTGATATAAAAGGTTGAATTTAGATAGCGTGTGCCCGAATTTGTGTGGAAGTAGAGTAGGACATAATTTATAAAAAAAAAGACCAGGATTCGAAACCAAATCATTATGTCATCGGTAGTCCTGTCGATTGCTAGAGAGAAACCTTAGGTCACTAGGTCATTTGACCATAGAAGTGGCCTTAAACAAGACCATTCAACGAACATTATAATTTTTTTAAAAGAATTAGGAAAGGTTGAACGATGTATATTTAAAGTATTTCTGCTCACATGAAAATAGAGAAATATTCCACACAGGAATCTTGAATTCTCAACATATAATTTTAACTTTAGAAATAAAATTGCTATATTTTATTTTATCAAAAAATGTAAAGAAGCAACAGAGGTTGAATTGGTTGTAACAGCGTGCCAAGGAAGACATGGAAAACGGCAGCGATGCAAATCTTTTCTTCGTGTGACTGATTGATTTTGTTACATTTCACTTTAGGTATGTAAGCGTTTTATTAGATTCCGACACAAAAATTCAAATTCAAATTTCAAATAGCATTACTTTTATTATTTTGAAAAAAACCCCCACACATAATCTTAGTTTTTAATCAATTTGAAGCCACGAAGAATTTGACATCATTCATGTCAATAAAAGACAAAATTCTCCAAAAAATTATGAAATATATTTGCATCTTTAAATAAAATTCACTTTAATATCTGTATACCAGTATCAGTGACAAAGGCGTTTATTTAGTCCTCTCTGTTATGTTTATGTTTTGAAATTCAGGTTCAATATATTCCAGATATATAAAAGTGTTTTATTTAAATCAATGGTTCACTTTTATCCTTTATATAAATGCAGATCCCCTTCCTACAAATTATTCTTTTTTCAATTGTCCTTGTTCTGGTTGTAAAAAGAGGAATTCGGGTGTCAAAAACTAAGGAACTATTCAAGATTTATGTTTGATATTAAGCTAATTATGGTTAATATGTGTAGTTACAAGCTATCATAAAATATTTTGTCGAATACAAACCATAATTATATTCATAAATTTAGGTTACCTTTAAGCATTATATATATTATTTATAAAATAAAATCTAGTATAATCCAGCTAAAAATTTGTTTATATTATAGAGCTTCACTAAAATAAATATATTAAACTTTAAATTATATCTGAATTTGTTATTATTTTATTATTATTAGCACTGCGTCCTACTACCCGTTCAGGTTGTACGCACTTACGCTAATGTGTAATGGTAGGGTGATTGTGAGATGAAATGGAGGACCTACAGTTTAACGTGGGATCCAAACCACGGTGGAGGCCTGGCAATCCACACATTCAAAAGTTATGATTAATACTTTGTCTTTGTTAATTACCTCAGATTCTCCAGTATTATGTTCTTAAATTAATTTTTAAAATACCCGTTTCAAAAAATTGTTTTAAGCAAAATGTATTATTAATGTAGGCCTACTAAGAGAATATCCATATGTAAGAGTTTACTTGGCTCTAGGTCCATGCGCTAATAACCATGATTTTGTCAACCAATGATAATAAAATACAGTAAATAACAAGATGCAATTTAATTTTTCAGCCATATATTTTTTCATCGCGTATTACTACCTCATACTACCCATTCAGGCTATTCTCATTTAATTACGCCATAAGGGTAGAAACGAGAAAAATAAATCTTGAAAGAAATGCATCCTCGTCGGCGTGGAGGGAGCTTGGGAAATAATTTAGATAAATCTAACCTTGGTATATAACCTGACCATGTTCTTGCTGTTATTGGCAAACCTAGATAAGCTTGACATAAATCCAATGTTCTCTCCACAATCTCAATAGTAAAGAATCGACCCTCACTGAAGCTTTTAGTAATTTCTGTCAAGAGCTATTTTATCCACCGGGCCTTTAATTTGTCACGATATATCATCTTCAACTAGCCCTTTATTTAAAATAACTTATAAAACTAACAGACTATTTAGTTTTCAAGATCTAGTAAAAACACAAAGCCCTTATTTGGTGGAGAGCTAATGACTTCACTAGACCATTTATTTGTCAGGACCTAAAAGCTTTGGTAGGCCCTTTATTTGGCAAGAGCTTGTGTTTATAGAACTATCCCTATAGTTTTCTAGGGTTAAAATCATCATTAGATCATTTATTTGTCAAGAGATAAAATAACCATTAGATCCTTTACTTGTCAAGAGCTAATATTAACATTAGAAACTTTACTTTTCAATAGCTAATAGCTACAATAGATCTTCAATTTGACGAAAGCTGTGGTCAAACAATTTAATTCCACAAGGTCCAATATTTGTTAGAAAATCTTTCAATTGCTAGTAAACCCAATATAACCTTAAATTAGCTTGTGTTGTCAGCTCCAGTAAGGCCTATTAATGTGAAAACACAATTTATTCAGTAAACTTCTCTATTTATTAATTGCGGTTAGCTCAAGTATGATCTTGTATTATTCAATAGCTAGCTAGATTCAATATTATTCCATTGAGTCTACACATGCGTCATTAACTAGTAGCTGCTGTAAGGCCATTAATGTATAAATCTCTATTAGCTCCAATAAGGCCAGGTATATATTAATATCATATAGATCAAGTAATATCCTATATTTCTCAAGAGATAATAATTCTAGTAAAAAAATATATGTGTGTCAATAGCGATTGCTTGGTCAAACATATTTAACTATGAATAGCTAGTAGCTCTTGTAATGCGACTTTTTTGGCAAGATCCTATAATTATGAATATATAATAGCTCCATTAATAACACGACCTAGTTTTGAGAACTAAATTGCTTCTACCTCCCTTAAGAGTGTCTAGGAAACTAACTTGACTGAAGACACGTCATCTGGGCTAGGCTCATGATAAATTATGCAGAGGTCATTACAAACATAAGCTTAAGTCATTAAAATATCTGTATTATATTAGAATAACTCAAATTACGTAAATAAACTTTATTTTAATTTACTCATAAATTAATTATTTTCATTAAGAGAATTAACGGCTTTGAAATTATAATTGATCCCTATGTTTTATGTGTGTCTGTACTAAAAAAAAGTGGGTCCTACAACTTTTTATGTCCCAGTGTCTGTATCTCTGCCTATCTAGAGTTAAGGTTGTACTTTAAGCAGAAGAATAAACGGTATTGATGGATTTCGTTCAAACTTTATATTTATTAGGGCTGGGCCGATGCCAATAACAATCCGATTGATCGGCCAATATTGGCACAATCGACCAAGGATAGTATTTTTTTTATCATGCAGATATTTTACGCAGATAATTCAAAATCTATAGATATATTTTAAATTCTCAAGTCATGAAAATATAATTCATAATTCAAACAAAAGCATTTAAATACAGTATCTTGCATGTAAACACAAATTCTTTAATTCTGCCTTATAATAAGCAGCAAAACCAACATACTAAACAAAATAAACCATTCCATTTTATTTACCTTAAGGCTTATTTCAAATTATGAAATACTGGTCTTGA
Source organism: Timema genevievae (assembly GCA_902155825.1). Lineage (NCBI taxonomy): Eukaryota > Metazoa > Arthropoda > Insecta > Phasmatodea > Timematidae > Timema > Timema genevievae. Next base: position 30,135 of record CABFWO010004560.1, read on the forward strand.
ATAATATATTAGAAATAAAAATGTCCTCAAGTAACAAAGTTAAGCACCATAAAGAACCATACTATTTGGGCCAGTATGATTTTATGTGTCGTGGATTTATTAAAGATTAAAAATACATCATACTATGGATAAGTAACGTAGTTCTAATGAATATATGTTGTATGCCAACCTAACATAAAATATTACCTACATTCTTAATTACGAGCCGAGGCCCGTGCATGCGCACGGCACTTTGCTTTCTATTTGGGTTTTGGATTTGAGTTATGTATATTTTATATATCCCCTATTTATCCCGTTGGCTGAATTAACTAAACTATGTAATATTGCAAAAAAAAAAAAGGATTTTGTTAAAATAAATATTAATTTTTTTTAAGAGGAATGTACTCGTCCTCAAACATTTTGTTCCCAACTCAAAATAAACATGATTAAGTATGTACGATTGAATCATAACAATTAATTTTAATGTTAAGTGTCTCTTTAAATTATTAATATTATTATTATTAATTTATATGTTTGTCCTTAAGTACAATAAAGCTTAATTGTCATCAAACTAATGCTTTAATAATGTTAATTATGTAATTTCACTAAAATGAACCTGTTAATATATTACTTAAATGTCTTCAAAATAATCTAAATATATATTTAGAATAATAATTTTGAATAATTAATGACTTATCTCCTCTAGTGGATAATATACTCTACTAGCCTTATTCATATGTAGTTTTTTAATTTGTTTATCCTAGAGGCATTACATTTAAAATTTAAGCCACTGACAAATAAAGTTAGTAAGTGACATGTGATAAAATAATCTAGACAGAACTAAGAAAATAATAATTTAACGTTACTATTTGGTTTGATAAATTATTACTTCAAATCCATAAAGAATTTATTTTCTTCAAAACATCTTGGAAATTATATATATCATTAATTTTATGTTCATATGTCAGTAGATATCTGATTCATCAAATATAAAGGAATAGGTAAAAAAAATAATTTTATAAAAAAAAAGGTCAGGTAAATGCACAAGTCACTTAATTTAAAACATATTTTGAAAGTTTCACTCAAGATCATTTAATAACTCAAATGAAATAAGTACTGTAAACACTATAATAATATTGGGCTGAGTTTTAAAATCAACAAATATAAGTTGAATCATTCAACGATTAATTAACATATACACATGAAATTCATATATTTGGAAACACATACTTTGTACCAGATGCTGGAGTAAAAGCATGTATTCAAAGTCAAGTATGTGGCTCACTGTATAACGAATTCACCCTTAAGACGGTCAGTTAAGTTAACAATAATTAACTTGCAACCTTATCATGGAGATCACAGCGAATGGTTTTGTTTGTATGAGGCATTTAAAACACACAAAACAACTCTGATTGAAAATTTCCCTTTCTGATAGCAGTGGTAAAGCTTTATGCTTATAAATTCATACTATACCTAAAAAATTCAGCCATTAATTATAATATTGTGTGGACTTTATTGATAGTCAAAATCAAAATTATTAGTGTGGGTAAACACGTGTAGACTAAGTCGATCCTCTGCATATGGAAATGGAAATATCTGTAGTGCTACCATAGACACAACAGATAAACATCTAAGAGATTGGAATCAATCAGCATCTGTGTGGGACACACTACATATGCATCTTATCACAAATAATTTAGATTACATAGCACATATAAATGGGAAACTAAGGTGAGGGCTCACTTAATCCTTGGACTTAATTTGAAAGATAGAGAGTGAACATTTAGTTAAGCCAATAGAGCTATAAAGATACAATCTTAATGTTAATTTATTCTGAGTATTGAATTATTGAACGTATAAGCTACTGTAATTTAATTTTTAAATAACAGCTGCCGAGTAGATCATATCGGGACACTACTTTCCCAATATGGTCCTTATATTTTCCCAATATGGCTCATGTGTGTGAACTAATAAAGTGTTATAATTATGTTGTTATTATTAGGCATAGCAACATTTTATTAGTTTATATTAAGTATTAATAGAAAACATATTTATTATAAGTAAAACAAACATTTATATACATAAATACATAAAAATAACAACTTATAGGCTAAATAAATACTAGAACATCATTTATTGGATGATTACAAGAACATATTTACAGAAATGTAAGAAAATTATAATTACATTTTTAAGTATTGATAGTTCATAAAATTTACTTTTAGAAAAGTACGTTTTATAATTACATAGAGGAGATGTACAAATCTACCTAGACTCTGATGTTAGGCAAACACATTATTTGTGAATATATTTACAACATATAATACAGCAATGTGTATCAATCACACGATCCTCTTTACAAATTTTATAGAACCATGACTCAGAATTGGACTTAGGGTTTTCGGCTCAGATAATACTTGTTTTTTTCTGTTAGGTTTATTATAAACTGAGGTGGAATCTTCAACAACTCTTTAATTACTTGGAAATTATGTTGATGGCTGATCTGTTTGTACAATGTCAATAACACAAGCTTATTAAAGATGAGGAAATAAATGGAGTTGCAGCCTTGTCCCAAACAGAACCAAGAACAGTTTGATCAAAGGGTTGAAGCTCGTGGATTGTATTAGCTGGAAGACAACAAAGTGTGATATTCTTATATGCCCACTAACAATTTCATAATCTAGATAATTTGTTTCAGTATAAAAAATAAGTAAATAAGGTACAGGTATTTATGGCTTCCAAAGTGATAGATCCGGTCCACTAAGGTTTTGGTAGTCATTCAACTCTTTGGTGTAATTTGTCAAACAGAAGCGAGTGGCAAATTGGTAACAAATTCTGGCTTCATCCTGTTGCCTCGAAACAAAATTTTAGGGGGAAACGCTGTTCCTATTGCATATCACATGCAACAACAGTGACACTTTCACTGTGCTAGCTAGACCCAATGTGTACTCTCGTAGCATATTTTTGAGCCAAAACAGTGTGCTGCTTATGCAGACCTAACCGACATTCTGTTTCGTCCATATTAACGAATATTTTTTATTTCTAAATCGAACCATTTCAACCTTAAGTTTGCTGAAATTATCACCCATGATAAACTTATAGTGGGAATAACTGAGAGTGGGAATCCCCACTCCCTCTGACTTCCAAGAAACAGGAGCTAATTCAAACTGGCCGTATTTGATGGATACGCGCGCCTATCAGAAGGTTAAGTACTAATTACGCTAAGGGTTTAGGAATTGGAAAGGTTGGATATAGAGGAAGTGAACCCACATTTGCGTGGAGGGAGAATGGAAAAGAATTTAGGAAAAAAAAACTCAGTTCATCCGAGTGAGATTCGAACCTCGATCTCCCCATCCTCGGAAGTTTAGCTCAACACGAAGCCAGCGCGTTATCTAACTACGCTACCGAGGCGGGTTAAAAACCACTGCATTGTTCAATTCAAAATGAAGTCTTGTTTCAATGTATACACAACTATTTTTAATTTGATAGAACTGACAAAAATCAGACATGACTTACACTTGTTATTCATGCAGATATATCACATATGTCAATTCTAACGATAGTTAAATTTGCACACCAATACTTCAAAGTGCCTGGTAGGGTGAATTTATGTTAGTAAGAACAAAGCTATTCTCTGACCGTTTGAATATATTGGAGACTTAAGGTGTACACCTACTTGTCCTAATATTATTTTAGAATAGATAAAGTCAGACAAGGCTTATCCAAAAGCACATTCTGAACAGTAATTAACATTAATTACACACGCTCATACTAACACATGTCACTTCACCATGAAAGAGAAACTTAAAAAGTAGTTTAAAATATCTGAAAGTTAGAGGACTGTTCAACAATAATGTGTCAGTCTAGTGAGTCTAGTAGTTTTTGTGTGAGAATTATTATAAAAACAGTTTCAGAAAAAATTCAGTTTGACATTTTGTAGTAAAATAAACAACAATGGGAAATCTCAATCAATTATTTAATTCCATGAAAACTGCCGTACAACAATTTCATGATTTAGAAAGGATGTTTTAAAAACACTTGAAGGTCGTTTATATTCGCTAGTCGCTAAAGAGTAAATTAACTCCTTGTCTGGAAATGTGTAGGCCTACTCTCTACTTCATTACACTGACGTGAACGAGAGTGTCAAGACTGCTGACATTGCTAAACTGTGTGGGTAAATTATAGGTTAATCCAACAGATACTGAGTAATAAATGAACCCCTGGAGAAATATCTTTGGAAATAATTGTATTATGAGCTCAAACTCCATGTCAGGACTTTAACTTTAACATATGAATACATGTACACGTGTTTAATATTAATAAAGACGCGTCATAATACCCGCCTTTTAACAACTATTTGCTCTCCTGATATCATTGACACATGTCATACCTGACACCGGGACATTTCCTAATCGGCTCTCTACCCATAACTGCGGTATAACAAGACTTAAAACCTGCTTCGGTGGCCGCATGGTCTAAGGCGCCACTCTCATGTTGGACTAGAATGCCGATGACAGGGAGATTGGGGTTTGAATTCCGGTTGGGTGTACTGAGGATGGCATTTACAAAATTGTTTTCCACTATCTCTCTCTCCGCAAATGTGGGAAAGCTTAATCTAAATTCAATCTGTTTCATCCCTAACTCACTAGCTTAATTAGTACATAAGCTGATAACCTCAACAAGTAGTAAGACATGCTGCTAGAAAAAATAAAAAAATAAAAAAATAGAGATAAAAAATATAATTCGACTCTTGGGGATGTGGCGGTGCTGTGATGGTACTTTGATAAACCAATGAATGATTCTTGTTCAAGGATTGGACCTTACTGATCAAACATTCCATGACGTAATACAATACAAAATACGTGAAAAATCACTAAGTCGAAAATGTGTAATAAATCAACAAAAGTAAATATATTCATTCAATTATGAATTCGTCACCAAACATATGCTTTTTGGGACTTTTTTTTATTTAATGTGAATTTGCATCAGGAATTTTCTTAAACTTAAATCGTATAAGGCCCGTAACATTATCATACAGACATACTAAATTTTCACTAGAGCGTTCAATCAGTAATGTTAAGATTAATCTGTTTCTTTAATGAAGAGAAATGTTGGATTGCACAGTAGTATAGAATTATTTTACGATCTTTAGATTCTTCTCCCTCCTGAAAACTATTTGAAAGATCCAGTCGGGTAGTAAGACTCGTAGCCCCAATAAAAAAAATCAAGAACTCAGGAAGAGTTGCTAAATGAAGTAAGTTTTAGAGATCTGGGAGAATTCCATCCCAAAGGCCAGCTGGCGTTTGCCAATGTTTTATCAGTGGCAGCTCCAGGGAATTCATCGAAGTTGACTCGGATTCGTGAAATATTACCAACTTCTCAATTAATGGTTTGAAACATAAATGAGCAATGAAGCCTTTCGTCGTACTCCTACTTCGCTAGATACCTCCACGTGGAGAACCCACAACTTACAAAACAAACTAATCACTATTGAGGAACTTAGATTTATTGTACTTTTTCCATTAGCTTGGATAGAAATAATACATTTAAGCTTTTCACTAATTTGAGAAAACTTTAGGGTTATCGTAAATATTTAATTGTGTATTAAAATTGCACTATAAACTCATGCATCTAAATGTATTATTATATTAAACAATATATTAGTAATATTCTTACTTACGATTACATATAATTGGTAGCTCAAGGCAATAAACATAGGTATTTCACACATTTACACCACCTGCATTAAGTTCGAATTACACGTTAACTACTTTTAGTCCCTAGTCTTTATTACTGTACAGGCCATGCATGTTTAGATTTCCATTTACGTGTGATCAGATTGTTTTTGCATATAACTAATTTAATTTCAAACTTAGTATTATTATTCTAAATTATAAAGCTATAATCATATTACTTAAGTACATTCGAGCATTATAGTTTCGAAACAAATGAAATAAGTTATTAACTGGGGCTTACCTAATTCCGCGTAATATACCAGTTAATGCATTATAATAAATGTGAGAAAACGAGATGTTACATCTAGAAAATGTTCATACCTAAACAAAGGAGAGCTTAAAACAAATTATATACTTAAAAATATATTTTTAAGAAAATATAATATAAAGAATATGTTTATTTATATTTAATTGTTGAACTTTGCTTTTTAGCTTCTTTTTAAAAAAAAATCTTTGTTCACAGCACTTGCCGTCCATACAGGCTCTCTACATATTTATATTAAAAGGGATAGGCATATGGAAGGTAAAATTGTATAATAATTACACCCGTAATTGCGTGGAGGGATATTGAAAAGCCAGTTAGGAGAAACGAACCTCAGTACACTTATACGCAGGGCCGCCCAGAGAGCTCAGGGGGCCTGGGGCAACGTAAATTTGGGGGGCCCCCTTTCATAAAAATAATAAACATAAATTACTTGCTTATCTTCCTCTTATAAATTTCTAAGGCGTCACACTTACGGTGGGCTAGACTAGCGATGATGAGTTTGGGGTTTGAATCTCACTCGGGTGTACTGAGGGTGGTTTTTCATAAATGGTTCTCCACTCTTTTTCCATGTAAATGTGGGTACACTTCCTCTTAAATTAATCTTCCTATCCCTAACATATTAGCATAGTTAGTAGCTAGTACATAATCCATACATATAACTCGAACGGGTACCAGTGAAACAAAGCGACCATTTTTTTTAATGTAATCGATTTATTTTTATCAACATAATCTTAAGCTATGTACATTATATAAAAGTTTGCTTCAGAAATGGTTAAGCTAAATTAGTAACTTCATTGAAATACTTAAGTACGTTCATTCTCATATTATTTAAGAACAATTTTTCGAGCTTTCATTGTAGTGAATGCTTCAATAATATCATCAAAACTTATTTCCTTAACAAGATCATGTTCAATGCTCAAACTTAGCAAATGGTTTAGTCTATCTTCACCGGTGGCTGAACGCATACTTTTTGAGTCAAAGACAATTTACTGAAAGCATGCTCCCCCGATGTTACTGGCACAGGAGTCTTAAGTAAATACAAATTTGTAGAAAAACTGTTTCTAGACCCTTTTGAAACAAACAATTGAGCAGTTCAAGGGCAGAGCTCCCATTTCCATTGACACATAAGTTCAATTTTGTCCGTATTTTGAGAAAGAACCTAATTTATTCTACGAGATATTCTTTTTGAAGATCCTAAGGATATGTTACCTTAAAAGCTTCTGCATGAATGGCTATGGCTGAGGTGAACACATCACCTGTTGGGTACAAAAGAGGCGAGAATAATGATGGCAATTCTGCCATTCCATCAGACAGGTTACGTAATTCAGACGAGTAGAATCTAATGAAGGAATGAAAACCTGCACTTTGAATCTAGTTTATGGAGAGTCAAACTTGTAGTCAATATCCCTCTCTAATCATGGAATTTTATTTTCTTACAAATTATTGAGACATTCAACTCTGGTTTGATTTCAAAGTTCAAAGCGACTTATTTTGATTCTGTAAGCAAGCTTGGCCAGGATTCTTTCAAAAATTGAATCTACTCCTCTATGCTTCCTCCACTTCCATTGTTAGTTGAGAACTTTTAAGAATTTGTTCCTATCATCAATGCACTGCAATACTTTGTACTATATTGTAGTGAGAAGGATGAATTCAAACTATTGCAACCACTCAATTACACCCGATGCATCTGCTTGGCTCACCGGCGGCATGTTAATCTCCTCCTCAATTCTAATGCAAGAATCTGGAACACCTCTGTACTTTTTCGTCAGAGGACCAATAGCATCTACTCTTACACTCCATCTAGTTTTAGATATAGAGAGAAGAGAGATATTAACAGTATTTTGTAGAACTTTCCATCTCGCAGGACTGACAGAAAACACAGTGCAGAGTTTCTGGATATTGTCAAAATAGGTTTTCACCTCTAAACTGGTTTTCACATCATGTGTAGCACAAAGATTTAACGTGTGCGCAATGCATGATGAAAAATAGGGTTGAGATCTCTTTTCAAACATTCTTGCTTTTACACATTGAAATTTAACTGACATGTTAGAGGCGTTATCGTAGCCTTGACCTCTGCACAGTACGAGATCAAAGTTACACTATTCTAAGACTTTCTTGATCTTTTCTGAAATATATGCTCCTTTCTTCCTGTCAAAGTCTATTAGCTTGGGTGAATCTTTCATAAACCACCAATTTTCCGTTTCGTTGTACCACATATCTGAGAACAAAAGCTAACTGCTCGATACGTGATACTACAGATGTGCCATTAACGATAATGGTATAATATTTATTATAGATACAATTGGCGGATTGGGAAAAAAAAATTTAATAATCAATATTGTAACTAACTTTTATTTTACTTAAGCTACCTAAAAAAACAGGGATTAAGGAAATAGTAAAAAAAAATGCTATTAACTTTTCTATAATAAAAACGGTTTGGCTATCCGGGGCACCCCACTGATCGGGGGCCTGGGGCAAAATTTTACCCTCAGATATTTGTAACTAGATAAATTATTAATCGTAATGCATATATCCACCTAAAAATATCTATCAACAATTCTAATTTACATAAATACTTCAAAAGATAAAATTATTTTAAATTAATTCTAGAACACATCACTGGAGAGTGCCTAGAACTGAGGACAATATGTTAATTTCTATGTAATCAATTAAGGATATTTCTATTCAAAATAACATGTGATTATAAAGTGAAAATATTTATCTTTATATACGTTATTTACAAATCTTTTAGGTGGTTTTTCCTTTGGCTTAATTATAATTTCTATCCACTGACAACTTTCTAAAATGTAATTTTATTTCCTTACCTGATCATTCCAGTAAGAATCTTGACCTATTAAAAGTGTTGATTTTATATAGTAAAAGCAACCTATATTATTTACTTTAGTGGTACTTACTTACTATATGGAATTGGGATCTCGAAAGTTAATTTCCGTACTCACAAAAGTAGGCCACTTATTCCTATTTTAGGAACGTATTAGCTAATATTCCTAGCATAAAAAAACTCCAAGATGACATCACGCAAACGAGCTATACCGACCGGGTGCCCATCGTATGGTGGTGAAGATAGTACCGTAATGTTCACGTTTATTGCCATGCTTGCTGGGTTATTTACATTAGGTTGTGTATATTTTATTGGTTAGTGACTGTACTGTCGGCAATTAGTTTCTGCACACGTGCAGCTAGTAACTGGTCATAAACATTCAGTTTGCTTTTTTCCAACCCTCACAACATTTGAAGGTCAAACCTCGCAGGCTAGGTGCTAGAAAGAGAGTAATATCTTTCACTAGCCAACTTGAGTTTTTTTTTATTCTCAATAAGTATTTTTGCTTTTGCTCGCTAGAGCTCAGCAGTTCTCGTTGATCAATGTAAATTAAAGCCAGGTAATTGGGGTTTTTGTTTATAATTTCTCTGGACTTGTTAACTCTGGGTTCTGACTAAGATTAGATGTGTCGAGGAACGCGTAGGCCATAATGACAATTTCTGTATTATATTTATATATTAAAATACAATGTATTAAATGTACTAAAAGAATAAACAATGTTTAAATTACCAACCAAAGTAAATTGTTATAGAGTTCGTATCGCGACAGTACCATAATTTGCGGATAGAGGGTGTCACGTGGCCAGCACAATGAACCCTCTCGCCGTTAATCTAAGTTTTCTAGACCAAAGCCACTACTTCTTTGTTCAAAAAGCTCCTCATTTGTCCTCACTAGACTGAGCTTAACCCCGTTCCAGATCCAATTCTTTGCAGAAGAATCTGTAAGCACGGATCATCGAATCCGGACCCTCTGGATCCGTAGCAAAGAAATTTACTAGAATTTACAAGTATCAAAATTGGTAAAACATTTGTTTAAAAAAACAACCACATTACTATCGACAGAGATGCTAACCCGGATCTGCGAGTCACTGGCCAACCAGACCATACGAAATTGATGTCTTAGTCCATGCGAACAATAATGTTGTTAACATATAAGTATATAAACTTTTTTTTTAGCTAGAGTTTGTGATTATTTTTAATAACAATGAATATTTTCACAGCTTCATAGTATTTGATATCGTATTTGAATCATTATTTATCAATATGTGTGTCTTTTCTTAAGTCAGAAGAAACAATGAGCTTCCTTTTAGCAAATATATTGATAAAGTTTGGTCTTTACTAAGCTGGATTCAAATCAAAAACACTGTATTAATAATTTTATTTGCAAAAATATATCTCGACCAATATCATAGGTTTGTCTTATGTATGGTTGTCTAATAACTTTGTTTTGTTTCTCATTTCTACCTTCGATCTAATTAATCTTTTGTCGTATATCTTATATGCAATAAATTTTTATATAAAAATGGATTGATTGATATTTAAAAAAAGACGCTTGAATAGATAGTTAAAACCTGTAATATACGGGGATAATCATATATTGAAAGTATAAGTAAATTAATTAAATTTTGTAGTTAATGGAAATGAATTAATAACGTATGAGATGCAAACTAAATCTTTCTTATCTGACGATGTTAGTTCCTTCTCTTTATTAATGTATGGTTGATCGAATATTCAACCAAACTCAAGACATGCTTAGATGCAATGATATAATATTTATCTTTTATATTATTTTCATAACTCTTTTACATTGGCTTTTCTCAGACCTGAAGATGATGCCATAGCATCGAAACATGTAAAAAACCAATTGCATTTAAATGTCAACTTATGCGATGAACAATTAACAATTTATTCAATGAGTTAATGTAATTTACTTTTTTGCATGGCATCAAATAGTTACTAATTATTGTCATTTTAACTTTTCATACATTTGTTTTAATTTGTTATATGTTATAATTTTTAGTTCTCACTAATAAAATCACAACCTAATCTATTTCATCTATATCCTTGTGTGTTGTATTCATATTGTAATTTTGACTATTAACTCTAAGTTTTTTAGTTATTTGATCACTTAATGAAGTGAGTCCCTAAACAACAAGTGTTTTCTCTCTTTATAAAATTTATAAATCTTATATTAAACTAAATATGTCTTAACTTTATGTTCTCAATTTGCTGGTCCTTATATTTTCACAAACTACAAGTTGTTGATTATTTAACACCCCATCCCCTTAGCATATTTGTGCCCTTTAAATCTTCTTTCTTAGCTGACTAATTTGCTAAAAATTCTCGGAACTACGTTCAAATAGTTTGCAGTTGAAAAGTTGATCTTAGTCTAACTATCTTTGTTGGCTGACTAATGAACACACTATTGCGTACTTTTGTACTTTTCCATTACAATGGTGGCGACAAGCCAAAACTCGTATTTTATTGTTGCGTTTAAACAGCAATAAGGCAGTAACACTATTTTTAGGTCAAATTTACATCGGGG
>CABFWO010004560.1:41508-62415 GCA_902155825.1 Timema genevievae
CCCCCAAGCCCACCTGTTTATGGCCTTGAATGGATCTATAATTTATTATTCAAGCATTATGGAATCCTTCATAGCGTACGTATCATTACCAGTATCAACACTATCATATATTTTGTTATAAACCGTTATTTCATGCTTGGACCTAACTGATTCAATCTTGAAATTATTTAGATATTGCTAGGGAGGTACACATTTATTGTTTTTCCATATTTTCTTTAGACCAGAAAAAGCGTACCTTTTCACACGAAAAAAAAAACATTTTTTGACAAGCAACTTGAAATATAACTGGCATACTATGTTTGCTATATCCTTTACCTCAGTGTCACGAGATCAGAAAGTTTAATTTATTCAGAAGTGTCTGGGCAAGGACTATAAATTAAATTTAAACTATACATTATTAGAATTCCCACATCGATGAAATCACTTAATATATGTCAACCACTTCTGGTCTGGTTTGCCAGTTCTAGGAGATTGGATTTCAAATCTCGGCTGCATGTAAACTAATGAAGGTGTTTTCTTACTAAATGGTCTTCCTCTTCCTCTAAATTCTACTTAAAATCAATTAAAAGTAATGTAACATGAACGAGTGGTAAAACGCAAAATAAAATAAACAAAAATATTCTGAAAATAGCTTTTAGCATTACGTATTATTTCTCTCTACCCTTTGCTGAATTCTGAGAAACGTTAAGTGATCTTCTTCTCCTAACTCTTACTTCTACACGAGTGAATCTGAAGAGAAGGATCAACAAATCAGGATTCTGTCTTGCAGTCATTATTCATAAGAGAAAACATATAGAAATAACCATGGCAATGTTGAACCTACATTTCCTTGACTTTTAAAAGACATAGCTAATCATAATGGACACTGAAAAATCTTCCATTGACCAGGGAGGAGTATACTTATACAAAAATAATTTAAGTTTTGAAATGTTGGTATAATTTCTGTTTTTAAAAATAATTCTAGCGATTTCCAATGTATTTATTTTTGTATATGATGCCTTCCTTAGTAAACATCAGTTATCTTAAAAAGAGTAAACAAAGGATTGGGTTTCCATTTTAACTACCTAAACATAACCGAGGTCTGACATAAATTTGGATAGTGCTGTCCTCAAAATAGTGAGCTTAAGCTCGATTTAAGGCCACACCTAGTTTGTTCATGTAGTTTTTCAATATTTGATCCAAGTTTTTGTCAAGGCCCATTTATCATCTCAAAGGCATATGGGCATATATTATTGATCTTAATGATAGACAATTTTTTCTATCACAAAATAAAGAAGCTAGATAGTTTAATTATATAATAACCACACAAATGATCTATGAAGTTTTTGACAAAAACATAGTTTATGTTCACATTGCAATAATAATAATAATTATTATTATATAAATATTATTATCTAAAGCATTCTTCACGTTAAAATGATATCATCTGCAAGTAAAGGAAGAAAGAAATTAGCGATAACTATTACAGTCTTTACCCAGTCAACCGTCATTGTTTTCAATGTACAGATCAATCATTTACTATCAATTGACCAATAAACGTTTGATCTAGAAATATTTTATAATTCAAGCTGTAACTAATTATATAATTGACGGTGCTTTAAATTAACATTATGTACGGATTGATATCATTCATATACTTTGATTTAATTATTTATTGAAAAATTACTACCACTTACGGGTTTTATTCCTGTGTCTATATATCATTTTTGACACCTAATTAAATTATAATTAAATTGATAAAATCTGCAATTAATATTGAATATTCTAGTTTAATTTCAAACATTGTTTTAATACTGAATATAAATCATTGAATATATCACAGATGACACTTATAAAACCACCGAATACTATTCGTTTATTAAAACGAGTGTACACGTATTAAAATAAATAAGCGCATTTATTTATCTAGTAGAAATAACAACGTATTGAATGCACTCAACTATTATATAAATATATAGCAAAACTTGAAACAATCTTAATTTCCAACTGATGTCCACCCTAAAATCATTTCAGTCCCTTCTCTTTTAGTCCTGTATCACAATTCGTGAACTCTATCTTTCCACTTGAACCTCCTGCTTCGTCCACTTTACTCTACAGATCCCAATATTCGTATCCCTTCAAACCCACTCCCCCTCCAACCGTCTATTCGGACCAACCTCCAACCCGCCCTCTCCACACCCCACCACACTGCATTGCGGGCAGGAGAAAACAAGAAAAAACTCAATTTTTCGCCTCGAAATAAGGGAGGTTGACATTCAAAACAATATCTACGTGACCAGCGAGTATAAATAATAACTGCTGGTGAGCCTCTATTTTACAAATCCCTCCACCCCTTTTTAAAAATTATAACCAGACAATAAATTGACGATTTTAATTAGGGCTCTTCAAACCAACCATATTCATCTCATCATCTACGTTTCTAATGCAGACTGAAGGATACATTATTTCAAGCTTATAATTTTACTGATAAAGTAAGAGTAATATATTATAATAATACTACAGTTACATTTGAATAATTATAAGTATAAGGCCTTTAGATCCTACCCCTTTATAAAACCGAAATGAGAATGAGAGTGGTAAAATGTTGACTGAAACTTTGTGGTAACTTAGAGCTCAAGCGTTAATTATTAGTGTGTTTTTTTTTACTCCAACGTCAAAGTAGATTTAACGTGATTGATTCATATTTGCAATACATACTACATAGATATAAAAACTATTTCAGTGGTTAATGTAACAGTTGTACAAATCGAACTGGTGCTAAGAAAAAAAAAACTATCCAACAGCCACCTAAGTTTGCCGCCCTTAATCCGTGGACTTGACGTGGTAATTTACGGGTCAATTTCAATTTAAGTCAATTAAAAAGTAAAGTACCTTTGTAGCATTGAGTCCTCCTTATATTAAATCAATATCTACTTGTAGTTTGAGTTAGAAATAATTGGTACATCATAGGCCTAACACTTTCTTTCCATATTAAACAATCGACCTTAAATCCTTTAGAAATGATATATGCCTGATTATAAGTCTCAAATTGTAAGACCGGCCATGAGCTGAGATGTGTAGAGTATAAATAAATTATGGCCGTAATATGCCTGTCATATATTGTAAATTGTTTTTACGAGTGTTAATTAGCTTCAATCAGCCTTGATTGGTCACAATAAAACTTTATAATTTGAATTTTTTGTTAGCACTAGAAAAATCTACTTTAAGACTAATCTGACAATCAACAACAAATAAACCTTTGGTCACTCTACCTACAAAGTTAGGCTCAAATCAGTGCATATTCTCTCATTAAATATATTATTTCATATTTTAATCACTATTTATTTACTCTCAAGTAATTAGTATGTGGACGTAAAAGAGAAATTTTTGAAAACACCCTGAATGAAAATATTTGAGAGTTAAATAAGTGACCTTGTTGGTTTGCTTGGTGACTAAATCAAATGAGCTTCTGTAACAGGTCGACAGTGAAAATAAAACCTATTAATTTAGAACTCGATTCTATTCTAAAACGAGCATCTATTGTGATAGCTTACTTTGATTTTTTTTTGACAGGGGAGTAATAGCCAAGTTGATTCTCTATTAATATATACACATGATATACTTATACATATTACGTTTGTGTTTGCAATGTCATATTATTTTTATCCTTGTATTAAACAATAACGTAACTTAAACAACACTGGGTCATAATTTATATGATCATAAATCCTTAATATATATTGTTGTTAATCATAAAAATACAAATTAAGAATTGTGTGACGTTAAACAATAACGTAGCTTAAACAACAATATGTCATCCTTGATATGATCATAAATACTTTATACATCTTGTTGTCGATCTCAAAATAAATTAATATTGTTCTGACATTAAACAATACTGTATATAATACAACAATGAGTAATTGTTAATGTGAAGATAAATACTCTACATATTTTTGTTGATCTCAAAATAACAAATTAATATTGTTCTGACGTTAAGCAATAGCCAAGATAATACAACAATGGTTATCTGGGAAGAGTTTTTTCATGATAAATAATAATGAGTTTTTATTTTTATAAAGACAAATAGCTTTAGGTTATTTTACCAACCATTTAAATCGTTCATCATGCTCCCTCTATTTTAATTTGGTTACACTTGCTATATATATTTTGTTTTTCCTTTTCCTTAACACAGTGGTGTAAACAATTAAATGCATGGATTTTAATTGTTTTGTTATTTGATTTATTGACTTTTCTAGAATCACTATTTAAAAATATTTTTTAATACATTTTTTCTCTCATCTAGCAAAACATTAAACCACACATTAAAGATCAAATGGTTAATACCCCATGCGTTGAAAATATTATCACTACAAAATGAAGGGTACAGCGGAAAAAGAAGGAAAGTCACACTAAATACATTTTCCAGGAAAACCAATTTTATAGCTCAAACCTTATAAAGACTAAAAAAAAAAAAGTTNAAGTTTTTTTTTAATATTTTAAATATATCAAATACCTCCTTAAATATAATCTAAAGTTCATTAGAAAGGTCTTATGATTGTCTAACAGATGGAAGCACTAACTATTTCTGTTAAAATGGGACATACTCCCCTTTTCCCCTGTACTCTTGAGAAGTTATATTTTAAATTTTAATAGATGGTCTCATTTAATTATTAGTCTAGATTTGACATTTAAATGGTTTTTAATCAAGTATGACGTTAACAAACATTATTTAATTAGAATATGTATTAATGTATTAGTTAAAACTAATATAGGCCTAATCTAAGAAGATACAATTAATTAGAAGACCTAACTTTACTATAAGCAAAAACAAATGTTACGGCACAATCACACAACATTTTCCTACTTTGTATTATAGATTAAAAGAAAATATTCAAAATAATTAATTCAGAAAACTAGCCTATCCTTAAGTAGGTTTCCCTCATAAAAACCAACATAATTTGATATTTTTACTCACAATTTATATTCTTTATATATAAATTTAAAGCCACGTATTTTATATATTATTAAATTATGGGTGATACGATGATCAAACATCTGTAAGTCCTGTTTTCAATCTCACAATAACATATTAAGGTTGCCCCAACGTTGAACATAAACTTGGATAGTACCACATAATTTCATTGTTGATGCAATACTGAGGTACACTTTCTTTGTTTTCAAATATTACAATAGCATATTTAGGTTGTTGTTTTAAATGTCAAATAACACAATTTAGTTTATACCATATCCTTTCTCTAATTTATACAACCATGACACATTTACTAAATATTAGTACTTATGAGGTCGTAGGAATTTGGTATATTTTCTAAACTTATGGTTGTGAATACTAATATATTTCAGTGATTTCCAAACTGTGCGCAGTGCTTCTACTTTGGATGGGTAGTAGAAATTTCTTAAAAATTATACATTTTGTAATTGATTTTAAAATAGGAGAATTCATGCAATGACATCGATTTGTCTGGAGACGTTTCATTAAAAATGAATTTCAACAGCAGAAAATGGATACAGATCTGGATGTGTGTTCAACAAACGTATCCAACTCTTTTTGCTGAATATGTCAGGGTATTGGGCCCTGTCAAATATTCCTCTACCTATGAAGTAGGATTTTAGAGATTTATAGAAATCAAAACCTAATTTCAAAAAGAACTGCTTTTGTCGAAATACTGGCACCTGAAAACTACTCGCATTGACGTGGACGTCATTGCCGTTACTGATAGAAAGCAGAAAAAATTGCGACATTCGCACATTCCTTTTTATGAGAAATAGATTAATTTTTTATAGTATCATATTCCATATAATTTTATTTTTAATTGTAGTAAAACATTAGAAATAAGCTTAAAAATTAGCACCACCCTCTTTATGTCCATTAAAGCTAGGTGGATCATGAAAGATCTTCGTTCTTAAAAGTGGGTCGCAATTTTCGAATGGTTTGAAAACATTGTGCAAGAATAATAGAGCGAATACAGAGCTTTATAATGGAATTAACTTAGTTATTGATTTAAGTATTATATAAATTATCAAAACCTCTTCCCGAAAATGTATATTATGCTTGTCCAAACGTCGAAGTATCAACTTAGACTACATTCCCCTTATGTATCACCTTATACAATACATATGTAATATTATAATTATTGTTATATCTTAAAACATTTTCTCCTAAGTCAAAAAATTCATCTTGCTTTGGGGAATTATTTGCTACTTAACAATTTTATACGTTTTACATTTACAGTATTGATACATCCAACTTCACAGAATCAACGTTTTATAAGCTTCATTTTTCATTGTAACCCCAAAGAAGTTTACAGAAACAAAAAAAGTTCCTGAATAGAGCTTTGATTATAAACTAATATGTCTCTTACCTCACTTTTAAATCACGTTGGTTCAACGTCATCTGAGATAATTTAGTACAGTAAAAATAAATTTTGACCTGGGCAAATTTGCAACACAATTTTTGTTTTGAATTATACTCTAAAAATTGTGTTTTATAACATACTCAAAATCCCCATTAATCCCGACCCGTAAAATCAGTCAAAATCCAAGATGGCGGTTGAGTATTTTATATTTTTACCTGAAATATATTACACAATGCCTTTATAATATGTTGAAAGCTATTTTTGACAACTGCTTGTTTAGTTAGAGTGTGTTATGTAATAGAATTGAAAATAAACTATTTTTCCTGATCCAAGAAATTCCTAGAAATACAAGATGGCGCATGATATTAATATTATGAGTAATTTATTACTCTACCAATTTGAATGATTTTACACGAAATTAAGTTTTATCAACACAGACTTAAAAGAAAAAAAATATGAAAATAAATACACTTTTTTGTATTATGAATTAAAAGAAAATGTTGTGACTTCATATAAAATAAATTATATTTCACAGTTCTTCATCTGCAAGGTCTTCACTTTCGATTTTATTGTCTAGCATCAGTTGTGGACTGTTTTCACAATTTATATCCTGAAAATTACCACAAGAAGTAGTAGAATCAAAGCCATTTTTCCCGCAACTACTTTTCATTTAAGCACAGCCAGTTTTGCAACTACCCGAAACAAAAATACAGCGAAACCAAATTTAGGCGCTGCTGGCAAGGCCATTGTTTTCGGTACGTACATGTTTTCACGTAAACTCCATACCCAAACGGTGGGGTTCAAGCCTTCTTGTGTTCGTTTCCATATACAAATTTACAGATAGGCACGGAGACTGTGACACTTTACAGCTGACTACGTTGGGAGAAGGTGATATTGTTTAACGAAAGATTTTGTCTTCTGTATTCTCCTCTAAATACTTTTGTACTGACATGTATTAAGTTTGTAACCTGAGTTTCCGCCAAAAAGACGTACCATTATCTTATTTTCAATTTCCTCAGCTTTCTAGGGATTAGGATTATTTGAGCTGAATGATATTGCATATTCATGAAAATTATCGTCTTACACAACACGTAAGAAGGTTGATTGCTTTCCAATATGGAATATTCTAGAAGTTGTATCACATCCGTATATGAATGTATATGACTGTTTGTTAAGTCATTTTCAAATGAACATCTGATGGTATTGATATCGCAAACCATATTCTCTTTAGAAAGTTTCTTATCACTCCTGAGAAACAACTTGTGATTTGCTGGTTCATATCAATAAATCAGCAATACTAGTAGACCAGGATCTTCCCCGATTACTGTTGTGGTTTGACGTTTTGAATATTCCATTACAGCTATAACAATATCAACATCGGCATCATCCACCGCATGAATAACTGAACAACCATGTTCTTTCATTTTTTCAGCGATTAGATTAATTATTTGCCACTTATTTACCTTATTAGACAGAAAAATTTCCTTCTTTCCTGTGAATGATATTTCGAGAGTAGAGCTAATAGAGGGATAAATTGTATTTGATCGGCGCACATGGGTCATGTCTTTTATTGTGGATCCTGATTAATAACCATCAAATACAATAGTTGCTCTTCCATACTTGGTTATAACAAATGTCACATATGATCTTGCTATCTCCTTATATGCACAATGGATGACTGTGAATATGGCATAACAGCTGCGATGATGCCCATCACATGAATCGTGTTCTTTCCATCCAAAGTACATTAATTGTGATATACATTTTCTGCTACCATACATAACAACATGTGATTTGTCATCAACTGGCAATGAAGTGGAAGAAACAACTGCTGCGTTACTCTCAAATTGTGGTGCATTATTCTATTATGTTGAAAAGCCAAGAGCATGCATCGTGTCTATAAGATATCTTGAACGCAAATGATGGTGTAATTGTACTGCAAGTCCTATTTGAAAAGGTGCTAATATAGATCTTGGACGAGCAGACTGCATGATAGACTGACCAATTGAATCTATTTTCAGATCGCTAATATTTCCAACGAAAATCTTTGAAAACAGAAGCCTCAGAGAGTCAGGTAAATAATTTAGCCCTTCAGTAGTGTTTAGGTTTTCACTTCCTGGATATATGTATTTGCTGATTGTAGAAACAGACCTAATGTAACTTTTGTTTATTCTAGTAGCTGATACTATAATCAGGATCTTTTGTAAGGTGACATTTACATCTTTACTCTTTTCGTATTACTGTCTCAAGATTACATCTGCACTTTCTCGCAGTCACCACATCTGTTAGGGCTTCAGCTCCAGAGATGATAATAATTTTTCCAAAGTGTTCAATTAACTTGCGCTTCATGTGTCTGCGATCATAGGCTAACACATTAGTTTCTCCCAAATACTGTTCAATGATAGCTATAATATATTGTAACGTAATCGGTTCTTCATTGTTATTTTCTAAATAACTGCAGGTTTGCAATAAAGCTAAGCTCTGGTGTTTGTTTGGAGGGAGTCCTACTTTATCTTTCTTTGCAAAAAATTCTTCAGTATATTCTTGAAGGATCAATCTTCCAGTACGTAAATTGACGCTACATGTTTGGTGATACATACAATCAGCTGCAGGGAGGTCAGATATGAAAGATTTTATTTTACCACTGACCAAAAATGACCACTCATCTAATCGTTATTTACAGCATTTAATGATGGATTCACCATAATCCTTTTTTCGAAATTTTTGATGTTCATGTGTTGGTATATATTTCTTGACAAAATCTACATGGATTCCACAAAAGAGACAATCAATTTTTGATTCGTAAAGTTCTCTGATAAGGCGAATGTACCTCTTAACACCTGAAGAAATTGCAACATTTTTTATTGGCTGTCCTAATTTTCTCTTGTCAGTAAACCTTTTAGGACAATCTATACGAACTCTAGAACCTTCAACCACTACAACATCACTTGCTATGCTCTGACTGAATTTGCTGAGGAAGGTTAATATTAGGTTAACCTTTAATTGGCGAGGTAATGCCGTTGAACATCAGAAATATTTAATTATTTATTTACATTTAAGAACTATAAGCATACATATAAGTTGACATGACCTCATAATAGTCTACAATTTTCTGCTTTAATTAAATTACAAATGGCTTTTTTTTTGTTTACAAAAAACACACAAATATAATTTTATATGAATAATTAAATTCAATGTTACACATACGGAAGTCAAATGAGCTTCAGATGAATTAATTATTTTTTTGTATAGCTTTCGAAATAACAAAGAACTTAAATACGACTTGAATTTCAATGAGGGTATTTAAAGTTAGAAGAACTCGTAGACAGTGGAAAAAGTAGCCAACTCCGTTAAAAAATCATAAGTTCTCCCATATTTTATTTAACTGTCGTTCACTTTTGTAGCCAGAAAAAGGGTTCACCTTAAAATTGTTGTATAAAATTCGTGAAATGTTTACAAGTCTCAATAAACTGTTATAATGATTAATACACAATAAATTACTTAGGTAAATCTAAATATGACAATGCGACTGTTTTTCTAGTATTTATTCAGTCTTTTTTTATCTTTTGATGACAAATTATTAGTGTTTAATAAATTTAATTCAATGATATAAATATAATTTTTATGAAGAACTGAAAAAAAAAAAAAAAGCAAATCAAACGTAGTTATTATTTATTTCCCACGCCAGTGAGCCCGTGGTCTGAATAACTCTCTCATTTAATATGGTCTACTGGTAATGGAAAGGTTGGGACTCAAATCCCGGTTGTATATACTGAGGATTTATTTATTAAAAGGTTTCCAAATCTCTCTCCATACAAATTGGTGTTGATTTATTCGGAGCCCTACCAAACCTAAGTGAAAATTTTTAATTTATGGAAATTTAGGAATATATACCCCAATGGTTAGTGAGTTGCAGTGGATTATTTGAAAGACCTAATTTATACCATATTATTAAATTAATAAGTATAAATTTTGAGTAGAATTTTGCAATTAAATGCTTATGCTAGTCAAATTGGTAAACAAATATATTATATCAAGGTATTCTTATCTATTTGACATAGTAGGAATTTATTACTTATTTTCCAAAACGCATTTAATATGTTTCAAATTGTTTTAAGAATAATATTTTTTTAAGTTAGTGAAAATAAAGTTAATAATTCAGAAATTTATATTTATTTTTTTTTTACAAAATTTGGACAAGAAAGTCAGACATACAATATATATATATATTTATTTATTTATATATAGTAGAGTCTCGTAAATACGAACTTGGATAATCCAAATATCTGAATAATCAGAACAAAAGTGGGAGAAAAAAATAATAATTTTAAAACAAAATTTATTGTAGTAGTACAAAGTAGTTAAAAGAAACCATGTATAAATTCACTCAGTTGGTTTTGCTTTCAAAAATGATAAAAATAGCATATTCTAGGGTACTTAAACAAAAATTATTTATCTATTTGTCATGTGCATAAAATCAGTAAGTTTCTTTTGTCGTAATGAAGTGAACCTGTTGGCTGACGCAACAATCCGCCACCACCTCATGAAAATCACATCAGCTGGTGTCGCGACGGGTTGATGGGCCCATTAGACCTTGCAGTGAATTTTTAATTTACATAATAAGAAATATTTCGGTTAGTCCGACAATCTTGTAATCCAAATAGGTATTGGTCCCAATTAGTTCGGATTAACGAGACTACTGTATATATGAACTCTTATTAACATTTAGTTTATATTATGCACATTTTCAATCACAATATAAACAAAATTTAGTTAAATAATTAGTATAGACTATATCTGGTGATACTTAATAAAAAGCTATTATTCAACGGTGTGTCTGGATGTAAAGCTGCAAATAAGAAAAGCGTGTTTATTTAATTATATGTAGAGTAATATATTGTGAGAATTTTCAATAATCCCCAAGATATTTTTTTTATTTATTCCTACCATCTCGTAATTTAATTGTAATAATTGTGATTTTGTGAATTTTTCCTTTTATATATATATTTGTAGGTTGTTAGTAATGGCCGCCTTGGCAGTACGTTCGTTTTGGTTGCTGTTACCCGGGTGTATTAATTGTTTAAGGTGGTTCCCTGGTAGCTTACATCTTTGGAAAAAAATAAAAAATATCTTAATTTTAATATTATATTTATCCTTGCATTATTTTATTACGTACCTTATTTTGCAGTCATTTTCTATAATTTTTTTTTTTGGCTTATTTTCACTAATTATAAATTTCTTTTATGGGATCCATCTTGATTGGTTAAGTAGTTCACGAACCCACCACACGAGAATGTTGCTAGGAGAATATTTCTGCCGCTAGATGGTAGAGAGAAAGAATATTAATATTTTGATTTTTTTTTCTGGCAGGCAGTTTTTTGACCAGGGGGAAGGCCATAGATGTTTTTGTAGTTGTTTTAGGAAATCAGAATTTTGTAATTGTTAATTTTAAGAGTTTTTCCCAAGTTTGTAATAGTTTTATAAGAAGGCTATACTGGAAATTAGGATTTTTTGCGGGAATCTTACCACCTATTTCCAGCAATTTTGGAGTAGTTCTGGGAAGATGCGTGCAAAAAGTGGCCAAGGCGGAAAGATTCCTGCAAAGGAAGCGGGGAGAGGGGTGAAAGTGACGGTGGTAAGCGGAGGTTCCGTGGCGGAGCTCCGAGTGATTTTTTTTTTGGTTAAAGTACTTTCTAGTAGTGAATTTACCCATAAAAATATGAAGCTAACACCGTATGCGTGTGTCTCAGCTCTACCCGAGGAGAAATTCCATCCGGCATAGTCCAGTGGGGCTAGGCCCTTCTGTTCAACGTGAGAAGCCTCAGCTAAATTTTGTGCAGTGAGCCCATTCCTATCTCTGGGGATAGCCAACCCGCTACCGTTTCTAAGAACTTTATTCAACTCATGCAATTCCAGTCATATTCGTGGGTGAATTTCGAGAACCCCATATATATGTAAAAGGACTAAATTATTTGAACTATTTACGGCCCTATAAGAGTGCCAAGACTCGGTACCTCTCATATCGTCATTTCCCTTATCGGAATATTGTGAGGATCATTTTTTTTTTGTAAAATCTTTTTTTTTATATGTATATATACATTTTTGTAGGAGGTCACTTAAATTGTACCATAACCATACAAATAGGTATCTTATCAATCTGTACAGGTGTGGATAATACTGTATATCCTAATTGTATTTAATACTGGTTGACCCGATAGGCAGGGAATTTTTTTTTGTTCTAAACATGGAAGAAGTGAACACAGTAAATAAATTGTTTTTACCTTTATTTTTTTATTTCAAGAACTTTTTTTTACCTTTTTACAAATCACCATGTTTCTTGTGTTGTTTTCATTTTTCCTTTTTTTGTAAGTGCCTGTACAAAACAAGTACTTCTCCAAGTAGGACAAATTATTATTTTTTTTTTTTGCTATAATATTTAAAGTTAGGTTCAGTTATTGGGAGGGTGTTGTATGGATGCTATTTTTTTCTTCTCTACCGCTCAGTCCTAGCTGAGATATGTATGTGTCTGTGAACTGGAACAGCTGTCCTTTCACAAGTAAGGTTGTTCATGCAGTTAGTACAGGCTAAATGGGTTGTAACCACACATTCCCCCACATACACCTAGCAGAAATTTCCCCGAACTTGTTTGTATCTATATTTTGCTAAACCAAAGTCCTTATATATATATATATACATATATATATAAGTATATATATACATATATATATAAGTATATATACACATATATGTATATATACATATATACATATATACGTATATATATATACATATATATACGTATATATGTACATATATACGTATATATGTACATATATACGTATATATATGTACATATATACATATATATACGTATATATGTATATATATACATATATATACGTATATATGTATATATATACATATATATACATATATATACATATATATACGTATATATGTATATATACATATATATATGTATATATACATATATATATATGTATATATACGTATATATGTATATATACGTATATACGTATATATGTGTTTATACATATATATACATATATACATATATATATATATACATATATATATATATATATATATAGTGAGTGT
This sequence comes from Timema genevievae, assembly GCA_902155825.1. NCBI lineage: Eukaryota > Metazoa > Arthropoda > Insecta > Phasmatodea > Timematidae > Timema > Timema genevievae. The sequence continues at coordinate 54,984 of CABFWO010004560.1, forward strand.
GTTGTAGATAGCGTAATTTGATGATTTGTCTAATTTTAAACAAAGTTAGGTATAAGTTGTTTTGCCTTTAATCTGCAAAGCCTATATATACCCGTTTGGTATATACTACACTAATGCAAAAGGGATAAGACAGCTAGAATTCAAGACCAATTGTGAAAGCATTTGTGTGTAGATTGAATGTGAAACCATTATAAAAAAACCTAATTATAACCGGTTGAGATTCAAGCCCTGACATCCCCATCACCACCAAACGTTTATTCTACATTACTACTTATATATGTTATGACCACGCCCATATGTGGTAAATTTCCTCTATTTTCTATCTTCCTCATCACAACCCCAATATTTAGGATATTCTTACAGCCTTAATGGGAAGTAAAACTTGGCGCAGCACAAAGGGAAATAATTGATATTGTGCAACACACAGACTTTCTTTCTGCTTTGTCCAAAAATTCAAACATTTACTTAAAATTCGTAATATTTGTGAAACCAGATAATAGACCTTTTTGCAGAAGCATGATGGAAAAAAAGAGCCTCACATTCCAGCAAGAGGCATAAATGAAAGAAACGTGTTGTTCATTATTCATATTTTACCGAAGCATATTGTTCATCAAAAAACATAATAATCAACTCCCAAATTCCGAAACCTCAATTTAAAAAATAAATGGTATGGAACTTCGCACACACATTTTCACTCTATAATTAAAAATGGAGATATTTACACAAAACTTGTCATATATGTGAAACAAAATAACATACTAGCAAACCCAAGCATGAATTGCACAATACTTACGTTGAACATGTTTTGAGCCTCGGTTTTAAATTTTATAGTTTTATTTTTAAATAATTAATGCCCTCATTTGTTTCTTTGGACCAATAAAAAAGATCTATATTGAGTCCACAATGGTCAACACTTCGTATTAAATTTTCGACTTTCGGTTAAAATTTTAACATTTTATTAGGTGTTGCACATCTTCAGATCATCACATTGCTATTAAATTCCTCATTTATAAATTCCGATCGATAAAAAAAATTGTATTTATTGACTTGAGTCTAAAATGAAGGAGATTGATCATTGTTGTACAAACATTTATCCTGTGTGGTTTAAGGAAAAATAACACAAAATTTTGAGAGATTTACTTGTATTTGATTACTCTGTGGAATCAGATAATTATTGCATTAAAACCTAAGTAGTACCTCTCCACAACTTGTATTAATATATTGCCGATATTTTAGATACTATTGATTTTATACAAATATATTTCAAGTGAAAGCTTTTTATTTTTAGTAGTACTACAATTTTGCAATGTTAACTTTTTTAGTATCTGAAATAGTTGCGGAGATACGGAAATTTCTACTTCTGTAAAGTACCCTAAAATTCATTTTCATAGGAAAAGGAGAATATCCATTTTATTTATAATCTAAATCAACTCCTAAATACGAATTTTAATCAAAATCGTTAGAGCCGATTTTAAGAAAATAATTTTTCTCTTTTCATTTTTTTGTTAAACTACTCTTAATTTTAGGGTTAAACAGGCTTACAGACAGACGTCATTGTAAGAACCACCTTTTAGGGTTTGGGGATAATGAGATGTTGACATCCAACAACATTAGTGGTTAGATATTACGATTTTTACGGTCACAATAATTTACTTTGTGTTCGAAAAGTTAATATATATGCGTATAACTTGAAAGTTATTGGTTTTATAAAAATATGCTTCAAATAAAAGATTTGTATTAGTTATAGCCCTACATATTTTCAATGATAAGGAATTTCATATCTCAAATATTTTCGGAGATATGGTAAAAAATGAGAATTTACGCATCAGACCGGACCCCTGAAAGTCATTTTGCCGAAATATTAAGAGTAGCCATTTTTTTTAGAATATTTATTAATGCTTTAAAATGAAATTTAATCAAAATCGTTGGAGCCGAATTTGAGTAAATTGAGTTTTTCTCTTTTTGCTCTTCAGTAAACTACACTTAATTTTATGGTTACATATCCAATTCCAAATATTTCCCGGGGAAACTCTTTGAATACTCTAGATACGAAGTTTCAGCCCGATCGGTAAAACAGTTTAGGCTCTAGTTGGAGTTTTAGACAGATAGACAGATGGAAATTCAAAAACAACTTTTTCGGATTCAGGGGGTTATGAAACGTCTAGCTTCATCAAAATCTCGAGTACGATTTTTTTGACGAATAAAATACTTTCTCTACATGTAAGATAGCGAGAAAGTAAATATAGAATGCCCAACAAATTTTTGTCTAATGCGTTTAGCTCACTACGTGCCCGAAATATTCGTATATTTACATTTTAAAAATGTGTGTCCTTACGTTTTTGATGGGAAAGTTGGGAAATGATTTAGGAAAATCCAACCTCTTTACACCCTGCAGATATTCAAACCCCGGCCTTCCAGTCGTCAGTAAGTTTAATTGAATTAGCTGTGACCTTTAATTCTCATACTCACAGATGTGGATGCTACAATATATTTTGGAGTAACTCGGCGTCAGAGTAGATTCATATAGGAGTATGGTCCTCAACGGAAGATGTTTGGACAGGAAGTGTCTTCAAGCGACATCCCCTACGTCCTGCTTACATCCCTTAGAAGCACCATTTCAAGGACACTATACTATTTTAAAGAGAGGGCAGGGGAAAGAGGGAATGTCAACTTTATAGAATGGTCTGAAGTGTCCAATCAATACACCTTGAAATTGTATTCAAGGCATGAAGTGGATTAAAAATGAAACTCACGGGACCCAGATGTTGAAGGGGTGGAAAAATAAAATACAAAAGATGAACAAGACGTTAAAAAAAAGACTACATGCAGAACATTGGGAAATAAAAAAAACATGATAAAAAAAGTAAGACGCATGTAAAAGGAAAATGCTTTTTTAAAATATATACTTACAAAAAATGGGCATCTGCTTTCATCTTCTCTGAGGAATATTCAACCATAGTTGGATTATATAAAAAAATATCAACAAACATGTATGATAATTGAAATGAATTGAAAGCATGGATTCCCTTCAGGATAGTCTATATATATATATATATATCGATATATATATATTGATATATATATATTGATATATGAATATATATTGATATATGAATATATATTGATATATGAATATATATTGATACATATTCATATAACTATACTGTTTAATAATAAAAAATATGATCTTGATACTATTTTAATATTATTTGACTTTATTTACTCAATACGTTGTATTGAAAATATTTATTTTGTTAATGTGGCAGATTATTATTTTTGTCAAACTTATTTTAAAAATATATATAAAGCCATGCTTTGCGCTTTAATCTGGTGGGAAATTTAATGTAAATTTAGTCAGTCAAGTATTTAAAGTATATCGCAAAAAAAAAAAAGTTTTAGCTTTTATTTTCAATACATATACTATATTTTAGCTCACTCAAAAAAAAAATTTCGAATTATAGATAAATTCTATTTTAGCCGATTCACTCCTAATTTTAAAAACATTGTAGGTCTACTTTTGACGAACCTCCTGGACAAAATTTATCCTTGGCATTTCGAGCCTAGCATAATATATACAGCGAAGCCCCTTGTGTGAGTTCCTATGATATTTATTAATGTTTGTAAGATGTGGCAAATAAATAACTCTCTTTTGGGTGTTACTGTAGAACGTATTTTAAACCACATAGTTTATCACTCCTCACTGTTATCATATTAAACTTCTAAAAGGAAGTTGTATTACGCCACTGGTTCATAACCGTAATTGAATAATTCACTCCGAATTTCAATATACTCTATTCTGACTTTGAACATATAATGATAATGCTTTCTATTAATAACAGTGGTAGTTCCTCATAATTGGACCTAAATTAAAAGTCGTTTGCTTTATTTAACAAATAAAATATCATTTAAACTAATTCAATGTAGACTGTAACTTAGAATAACTGGTTGGGCTTTGTATGACAGCCATTATAGTTTCCACATATATTTATGCACACAATTTTAGGCTCAAATAAATACAAACATATAATAGGATTTGTGTAGTAGGTATGTTCTGGAAAGTCTTTTATTCTACTTTAACTCCGCTTTGTAGTAGGATTCTGGTAGAAAAACTGACCTTCTAGAAAGAAGGCCCTTATTACGAAAAATTCTGTATTATATACTACATAGTCAAAGACCTAACTCTTTGCTGATAAGAAATATGGCACCAAATGGTTTGCATTTTATGTTACTGGTCTAGCTAAAAACCGAATTATAAATAAATCAAATCCTTCAAAATATCATTTCCTCTTAAACCATTAATGATTTGCTAGAAATATCATAGTCATCTATGTTTAACCCTTACGGTCCACTGCATCCGGGATATTCACATATTTTCACAAATGGTTCAAGAAGGAGTAAGTTAGTATATTTTAAGAAGATGTGCCTACATTTAAGTTGTTGAATTGTGGAAACCATTATTTTAATATAAAACTGCGGGGTACACCTGGTTGGAGTTCCAATCTCAACCTCCCCGTCGTTATCCTACCAGACAAGACAAGACAAGACTGAACTTTATTTGTACATGGCCAATGAGCTACTAGTCCTACTAAGGAAAAAATAAGTTTTTCAAAGATATATTGCTTACATTACTCTTAAAATGTATAGTGAGGTCACTAACTGCAATATTTACCCTTTTATTTATACTCCTTAAAATGTCAATAATCGTAGCAATAATATTGAAAACATACTAAGCTTTAAAATATATTTTGTTAAACACACATTTTTTGTTTTCTATGTAAAAGTAATAAAACATATTTTGAAATCTAGCTCTACTAGATAAACGAGTAGGTCTATTATAAAATTGTGCAAAGAATATTATTGTGCAGAAAATTTTCATTATTTATATAAATTTCATTTCAGAGTTATTTTATTCAAAGTTTTCTGTTTGGATAAACAATAAAGTGTCATTTATTTTAAATTTTAAAAACCAGAATAAATTCAGAAGTGTTGTAAAATTACTCTATTAATGTACACGTTTCCATCTATATAGATGTTGCCTGGTGTATAACCCAAAATTGATTTTAAAACTTTCTCAGATGGTGTAAATCTGTTAGGATATCTTGACTATGCAGTTATTTTTGCCATCAATATTTTATCATTTAATGTGAACTGCATCTGACAACCCGTTTTAACTATCCTCATGGTTATATTAATGGGACATGAACGAGGCAGTTTAAATTTAGATTAAATACACAATAAATTTCGTGGAGAGAGAGTTTGTGGTAAACACTGTAAATTGCACTACTTAATATTTGCGTGATTTTATCTAAAAGTTTTCTATGTGCCAATGGGTATGCTGCAGTAAGCAATGTAAGTGCCATTTCATATTTCAAAGATTTTATAATAGGGCTAATAGATAGCACCACTGGTATGTTCGAACCTAGTCTCAGTAGAAATCCCTGTGCCAGCCAGCCATTTCGTTTTTATGTTTGATACAGTTGTCTGTGACCTATCAGCTGTTTTCTTTGGTTATATGTTGTGTTGAATTAAACTTTCAGTACTTTAATTTGTTTTAAGTATTTATTTTAAATTGAATAATGAAAGGGGTAGTTTAGTACATAAGTTTGTTTTAAGTGTTTATTTTAAATTGGATAATGGAAGAAGTAGTTTCGAAATCAGTTCACTTTTCAGCAAATAAAGCAAAACAACTCCGAGTCCATGGTAAGCCTTATATAACAAGTAAAGGTAATCTGATCCCAGGAAAATAATCACCGTCATAATCATTTAATTTTAAATGTAAATATGCTTGAAGGACTCTGAAAAATAAGATATCGAATGTTTGCATAGGTATGTCTTTTTACAAGCTATCAGAAAGTGAACAAGGCACACACGTTTAAAATTGAATGGAGTTGGCTCAACTACCAAGAAGAAGGCATGGGCATTACAATGATCCCGCTGATAGTATAAGACAGGTGACCATCTTCTACACTGTACCAACATTTTCAGTTGTGAAATAGGTAGGCTATGCTTCAAGACTGTTAAATTAATATTTTATATTTCTAGTCAAAGGCAACAATACAATTAAAAAAATTCAATTAAAAATTCAATAAAATTCAATTAAAAAAAGTCTGGTGAGTTATGTTATAAAGATAAAAGAGGAAAAAAATCAGAAGCCACTCCCACAAAACATAATACGCTGATGACTGGAATAGAGTTAAAGAACATATTGATTCTTTTCCCATACTAGAGATCCATTATAGTAGAAAAAAGTCTACTAAGGAGTACCAACCTAAGCTCAGAACTAAATATGAGTAGACTTCATGAGGCCTTAAAATTTAAACATCCCGAGAAAATGGTCTCATATCTTTTACGAAAAAGTATTTAAAACTTTTTTCCCAAAGTTAAAGTTTGGTACCCCACGCAGCGATACATGCAGGGTATGTGATAAACATCACATGCATCTCAAATGTGCTGCCCCAAACGAGAACATTAATGAAACTAGGAACAAATTTAATCCGCATAAATCTAAAGCATAAAGAGCTTTATCGTTACTGAGTGAAAACATGCTCCAATTGAAAATACCGTTAAGTGATAACTTGTGTTGTCTGTGTTGACCTTCAACAAGTAATATTTGTTCCAACATTAACACATAGTAATGTGTTCTACGCAAGACAACAATCTACTTATAATTTTTACGTTATTATTGGGGACAACAATGATAGTTATATGTGCACATGGCACGAATATATTGCTGAAAGAGGTGGTAATGAAATCACATCATGTATTTTGAAAATATTGACGCAAAATGAGCTAACGTTGAAAAATAAGTTGATTATTTGGTGCGATAATTGCACCGGCCAAAAAAAGAAAAAAAAATCTGTTGATGGCATTGCTTTATTTAGTTAAAAAACAATATTTTAATAACATTGATTTATAATTTCTGATATCCGGTCATAGCTATCTTCCTTGTACCTGGGATTTTGGAATCATCGAAAAATGGAAAAGGAAGATGAAAGACATGATTCCATCAGAGGTAGAAGATATAATCCGTTCAGCTAAGGTGAAAAATCCTTTTAAAGTAGTTCGAATGGAGAAGACAGATTTTTTGGATGTGGCATTAACAGCAAACACATCTCTAAACACTACCAAGCTAGAAATTTTGAAAGCAAGCTGGATCAAATTACGAGCAAGAAATCCTACCTAGGTAAATTTGAGATAAACTTTTGATAAAATGGAAGCATGGAAAAAAACCTATGTACTGCAAAAGCAAATGAATATAAACCACATCCCAGATGAATTTCCATCATTGGAGGTGGAGCCAAAAATCAGTGCGGAAAAAAAGTGAGACTTGCAATATATGTTAGAATTTATGTACCCTCCGTCGAGATTGTAAGGTAGCAACTTACTGGCTCACGCCCGCGCGGTATGCTATAACTCCACACATGACTGCAGA
>CABFWO010004561.1:0-62411 GCA_902155825.1 Timema genevievae
ACCAGCTCAATCCAAAACTTTTTGACGAGAAAAATAATTAAGTTTTTTAATTTACTTATTCATAACATTAAATGGAAAATAAACTCTTTAACAATTGGACAAAATAGTACTAATAAAGAGTGTTTCTTTTAGATTCACCCTCCTTGCAAATATGGATAAAATTCCTTTAGATTTTACTGTCTTCTTCCCTAGCCAATTTGTAAATATGCAGAGGCCAGATGGATTACAAGAAAACTATAAAGTCGTTGGTTAGTTTTACGCAGGTGTAAGCAATTTGATAATGTTTCCATTGGAAATATGTAAAACAACACTGATCCTGTTAAAATATACTTCATTTTAAGGTTATATTTCTCTACCATAAAAGATAAATTTAGAGGTAAATTGAATTAATATTTTTACACTTTGAACTAATTTCATACATCGGTTAGCCAGTAGTAATGAAACTGCCCGACTAACGTATTTATACAATTAATAGAGGAACACTGTTAATATTTTGGCGTTTGTCCAATATACCTGAATATCAAATTATTTAAATTATAATTCAGTGGCGCATTAAGACTTTAAAATATTACTTTGGAGAGGGGGGAAAATAAAGTTTGTAGCCATAGTTAAATTTCGAAGGAGGAAGGGGATCGAAAGGGGTCTTTATCAAAATAAAGTTATTTAAAAGGTTTTCCCTCCAACCCAAAGAAGAATCCGAGAATCCTCTCTAGTAAAAAAAAATTAAAAAAATTTATACATCTAGAAGCTATTTGGAATAATCCTCACTTTGAAATTTTTTGAAAACTAAATGTCTCTAGAAGTTATTTTGAATAGTATTCGTTTGGAAAATTTTTTGAAAACTAAATGCCTCCAGAAGTTATTTGGAATAATATTTGCTTGGACATTTTTTGAAAACTAAATGCCTCTAGAAGTTATTTGGAATTCTCTTCGCTTGGACATTTTTTTGAAAACTTGATGCCCCCAGTAGATATTTGGAGTAGCCTGCACTTGAAAGATTGTTAAAATTAGATGCCTACTAAACTAAAAAATGCATATTGAATTTATAAAACACATATTCAGTGCTCAATTTTATAGTCCAACTTGATGAATTTTAAGTTTTTATTAAAATTATTTGGGTACTATGGAGGGTCGTGGGGAAGGCGAAAATTCCCCATTTGCCTCCCCCTGGATGCGTCACTACTATGGCTAGTTGTGTTTCCTAATATAAGTGTGTTTATAGAACATTTGTTTTAAGAAATTGCTTACAAAAACTACATCAATAATATTACAAATTATTAGTTTCCTCTCGGATTCAAAATGAACAATATTCAACACAGTAAAATCCAAACTAGTTAAAAGGAGAATTTTTATCAGCCAGATTAAATGTGAAGCATAATATTTTCATATTAAATTTATTGATACTCATATTAATTCAACATTGAAATACCTCTCACAAAACAATAATACATTACAACAAGATATTTGTTTCACAGAACATAATAAAAAAAAACCTTTTTTAATAACTGAAAACAATTCTAGCGCTGCCAAATATAAATAAGTTTTTAATTATATTGCTTTTTACGTTGCCGGCTGAAGAACAACCATCATAAATTGGTCCATGGCTAAGAAAGGCGTAAAGTTCGTTTTTAACAAAGAAAAGAGATTAAATATAAACATTTCTCTTTTCTAGAAGGATCATATTTATGTTATGTGCCCGAGAGTAAGCAATGGACAAATTAAGTGTTGTATTTTTCCTAAAACGATGAAAAATAATCATGGTGCTACGCTCATTTATTTAATACTTTAACTTGTCATGAAAATAACCATTATAAATGGTAGATATTTCTTAATTAAACTTTTATTGCTTTGGTTTTTGATGTCTATTTAATATATGATAAGAATACGTATTGTTTATTTAACAAATTACAGACTTATACACAAAAAAATTGCACATAGATCCCCCAGCGGCCGCAAGGTTTAACGCGCTACTTTCATGTTAAACTAGACTGCTGATGAGGGGGAGATCGAGGTTCGAATCTCGGTCGGGTGTACTGAGGGTGATTTACTCAAAATTCCTCCACGCAAACGCCAGTACACTTCCTTTAAATTTAAATTTTACTCATCTTTAACACATTAGCATGATTGTCACGTATGCGTATAGACTATAACCCGTCGGGTAATAAGAGGCAATTCTAAAAAAAATAGAGAGACAGAGTAACGCCTTAGACCGTTCGACCAATGAAACCTTTCCGCATATTATATATCACTACATATTTATCTTCGATTCTCCTTTCACGCTAGTGTGAGTGCGTTTTCCTCTTTAATTAAGCAGTTAATAATCCTTGTTTTGAATATAACGATTTTTATAAAATGAAGAATATCAACGCCTTTAGTATATATTTTTTTATTTAGAGCTGTATATCTGGTTAAGAAGTTGATGGACTCTTTTTTTTTTGACAAAACATTGATAAGCGCCTCTAGTATAAAACGTACTCTTGAAACCATATTAATATTCATGGCCACACAGGGAGGCTGCTTATTCAGTTGGAGTTGTTGACGTCACTCAAGTTGGGACATCAACATCAAGACAAGGTCAAAAAAATAAAATTCCTTTTTTTAGTGTCTGAAGAGAGGGAGAAAAAAAATGTGATGGGGGTGATGGGGGTGAGGAATAAGGAGTGCGAACACGTCTCTACCCCCCCCCCTAACTACCCCCACGTACTACCCTTGCAGAAAGCTCAGTGTGTATTGATCGAAATACTCCCCTTGGAGAATTGAGGGGTTTTAGGAGAGAAAGTGAGAGAGTGAATAGGATCTGAGTGAAATAAAGTTAAAGCAAGGATGAAAGACAGAAATAGTGGGTGAAAGTGGGGGGGAGGGGAGGAGGAAGAAATAGTGCGGCCGTTCCGGTTTATGTTTCGACCACGTAAAGTGCAATAAGGTTGAAACTAATACGTGGGTTTTTAGGAAGAGGGCTTAGGGAACTTAACAGAATATCATGTATACTCGTATATATATATATATATATATACATATATTTTTTTTTGTAGAAGTATATCATACCTGTTAAATTTACCCCTATTCCCCCCTCTTAATTTTTTTAACCACCACGTCTTACTACCCGTTCGAAGTGTTCACATATGAACTAATTATTATACTAATGTACTTGGTTGAGTTGAGAGAAAATGTATTCGAATTTGCGTGAAGGTAGGGACTGAACCCATTTAGTAATAAACCTCTATCATCATACCGGACCAGGATTCGATCCCCATTCTATCTGTCATCAGGAGTACAGTCCATTATCACAGCGACGCGTTAAACCAGAGGTTCTTGACTTGGGGTTAGCAAAGGGGTCCTGTAGGTACCAGTGAGCCATCGTTAGGAGAAGATTTGAAGAGTCAATAATTTCCTTCAATGCTGTGGTTGGACATTTGATTTCACAATTCCTCAATGTAGCCTGATGTTTTTGAAAGGGCAATAAAGTACTTGGTGTAATTTTCCACCACTTATAATTGCGAGACACTGTTATAAACTCTTGTGACATATTAAAAATAAATACATAAACATACTAGAGGAATGGTTTCCTCTCATATTGATACTTCAATAACCGGATTACCAATCATCTTGATTCTAGATAAAAAAATATTTGGGTTGCAACAAAGTTATTTAGATAGAATTTATCAAATAATCAAGTAAAACCCAAATGGCAGCACTGTAAAAAGTGAGTGTTTGCAAACTTATTGTGAAATGACCTAAATTAATACATAGGCCTAAGGTTTTCTTTCAGATATTAACTCTATATCTCTGGTAGCTTAGACTACTTGATCTTGATATATACATTTCAATAAATTTCAATTTAAAGCCCGTTCATTAGGAAAAATATTTAAAAAGTAATTTTATAGTGATATTAATAAATATATAATAAGAATATATATAGTTATATATATTTAAGAAAAAATATTTAAAAAGTAGTTTTGTAGTGATATTAATAAATATACAACATAAATTATACTAAATCCAAACCTCTTCTTAAATTTTATTCCTGTATAATTAAAGGAAAGTACATTTATTTACTGTAGCTGCTTTGGGTCTCAACCATTCTTTATATCTTTAGTGTATTCCTAGAAGAACTTATGAAGACGTCATAATGATTAACATTATTATCCTTAAAAATAAGTCACATTCAAAATAAATATGTAAAAAAACATACCGTGCTTTTATTAATCCTTTAAATAAGAATGCAGAAACTAATCCATTTACTAGATCTTATAGGCTATGTTTCACGGAAATATATAAGAGAATCAAAGAGTTGTTGGGAGGAGATTAGCTGGTCAGATTAGCCAAATATTTTATAGATTATCAACTCCTAATTATTAATGGTACTACCTGAAATAAGGCTTAAGACACTGATTGGCTATCTGACGACCGTAAAACTGGATTAATCATCACGTTAGGTGAGTGTTGAATTCATGTTAAATATAGTTTTTATAGTTCTTAAAACAATATTTTTAAATAATAATAGGTTATAATATATAATTATTATTATTAGCACCGCGTCTTACTATACCGTTCGGGTTATACGCACTTACGCTAATATGTAATGGTAGTGTAACTGTGAGATGAAATGGAGGATCTACAGCTTAACGTGGGATCCGAACCACGGTGGAGGCCTGGCATTCCTCACATTCACAAGTTGTGATAATTACACGTCTGTTTAGAGGTGAAGGAAGGGTTTGTCAATCAGATAAATCTGTGCTGGAGCCGAGGATTGAACCCCGGACCTCCAACATAGAACTCCAACACCTTACCCCTATATCACCAGGTCACCTATATCTAATTGCTATTTATTTTAATAATATGGAACGGGTGCCGTAGAGTACTATTAATGTGAACGTAGGTTTGTAATGTTCCCTCGTATGGCGGGTAAACAAGGTAGTTGGCGGCGAGCTTTCTTTGGCTTCAGGAGGTCCACAATTTTAAAAAAAGTTTGGGAACCGCAGCCTTATACCAGTAGTATTCAACCGGAGATAGGCGAGGACACCTTAAGGGTTCATTAATTTTATATATATGTAATTTTTCATAATATACACTTAAATAATCAAGGCCAGATTTAGAGTAGATCACAATAGATCCAGAAGTAAGGACATGTGATATCAGAGTGCGATTTTTTATTCTCTCTCTCTCTCTCTCTCCCCTAGACTTAGTAAAAAGTACAGTAGGCCTATAACCCTGTTAGACTGAATCCTGGTAGTCTGAAATTCCGGATAATCTCAACACACTTTTCGGAAAACCTGTTTTAGTGTATATGTATAACTTGTATTATGCGTCAAACACTTTGAGGATAAAACTTTAATAGAAATTAAATTTAGAGGTGTGTGACCATAAAAGGATTAGTACTACTTATTTTGGCCTCCAAACCACTGAAGTAGTTAGTTTATTTTTATTTTTATCACCGAGGACGTCATATCACCTTTGCTCAAATGACCGCAGCGCACCTGTGGGATAAAAGATCGAGTTGAAGAGTTGAAGAAGCTGAAGATGTTCGAACAGGCACAGGGTGATTTTCACAGAAAGATTGAATCCTGTGCGGTAGAAGATCTACGGTATGTCTACAGATGTTTCCTTTTATTTCACTAGTTTCTTTCCGTTCCTTTTGAGGATCCCTTGGTTTGACAGGAAAGATAATAAACTGATGACTCGGAGGAGCCTAGTTCAATCCCCTGTTAGCTTTAACGCGTTTTTATTTTTTTCAACAACATCAGGTCACAATTCGTCCCGGATTTTCATGGACTGTCCCCAAAATAATATTTATATACTGAGGTAATTTTGGCTCCAATTTGTTAAATGAGTTTATTAAATGTTAGTGGATTAAATGAAAATCTTTAACCCAAGTAAACTGATACTAATTTTATAATATGGTAGGAATGCACATCACCAGCTAGCGATAAGTATTTCTCTCTTATTATGACTTTTTATTAAATTTTTGCTTGATTTGATTTCATGCTAGTTGTCTATTTTCTTTTACCTTATCCAATAATTTTAATTTTTTTTAAAACACACTTCGGTAGTCGAATGGTCTCAGGTGTCACTCTCGCAATAAACTTAACTTCAAGTGACAGGAAGATCGGAGTTTGAATACCGATTGGGTGTACTGAGAGTGGTTTTCTCTCAATTATTCTCAACTCTCTCTCTCCTTTACACATAAATGTATTTAATACATAGGCGTATAAGCCGAATGGGTAGTATGACGTGATGTTAAGAGAAATAATTATAAATAACCCTACATTTCATCAGAGTAGTTTATCGACTCTGTCCGACAACAGGCAACCCGCTTTGGTGGCCACGTGGTCTGACGCGCGACTCTCCGAACTAGTAGTAAATTTTGGTGCTAAAAAACAAAAAGAACAAACATGAATGTTAAAATAATTACTATTAATGTAATACGTAGTATTTTAAAGGTAAGTAACTTCGTCATGATTTAATTGTGACTATCTTCAAAAGCATTAACGAAAAGAAATAATCACTAAATCCTAAAATTACGCCTTAATGTAATTCCTATTGGTATACTTTATTCTCTCAGTACATTATTGACGAAGTGCATCAATAAAATCAGCTCAACTTCTAAAACTTTTCTTGCGACCCATATAAAAAATTATATTTTTTTATAAAAGAGCATATTTAAATCAATTTTCTATAAAAAAAATTCTATTTAGCTTAACCTTAATGTAGGAAAAAGAAAAAGTAAAAAAAGTTTGCTGGGTTTAGTTGTTCATTGGTATGTAAGTATGTATCTTAACACATGACTGGTTGGAAAATGGTAATTTCTCGTCAAGTAAGAAATTAGTTTCATACAATTTAAAGTCGATAAGCTATGATTATTAAATCAAGATCAAATTTTTTATTCTTAGAAAAAAATCCAACTCATTGTTTTATGATTTATTTATTTTCTCAATCAAAACTCAACAAAAATTAATTTATATTCCAGCCAAAAACTCTACATGAAATATGTTTGGAACAAAATTAAGTTTTATATAAATAAATCAATATGTAAGGAGTTTTATATCCATTGTTTTTATATATAGTTTGTGAACTTTTGGATTTGCCAAGTATTTTTTCCATGTAACATCAGATTATTTGAATTTTCACACAAATTATATATGGAAAAGCGTAGGCCCACAAAACAGGTATGTATAATTTTATAGTAAAGGTACCTGCATTTTCGATGAAATCGAGTTGAAGAGGTATTATGAAAATAGCATACATCAGGCCGGAATTAACGCTCCAGCCTTCCAGTCACCAGCAAGCCTAACAATAGGAGACTATTGACCTTATATGTTGGTCTACAGATGAGGGTTTCAATGAAAAATGTGATGCCATGAATTCAAAAATGACTAAGTCTATTTAATATTTAGTAAATAACAACTTCTCTCAAAGTATAGTGGTTGAATACAAATAAACCCCAACGGGATTTGGGAGATAAAAACCAAAACAAATAATATCACACTCTTGAGTATCATATCCTTATCAAATATATAGTAAAAAACATTCGTACTAGAATTTTTTTTCCAAGTTTACTCACCCAAGATAAAACTAAAACTACGAAGATATCTGTTTATGACAAGCATTTTTCAAAAAAAGTAAAATGGATGCCCCGCTTGCCCAAAAGCTACCGTCCGACCCATTAACGTCTCCCCTACAATACCAAAAGAGAACTGTAAAAAATAAAAACCTCATAATGCAGAAAAATGATACCCTTTCTCTCGAAAATAGAGCGAGGGTCACCAAAGCTAAAAGTTGAATCGTCCGAGTGTCCCAATGTGCTAGCAGATATGATTTCATGTCCCCCCACCCCCTCATTTTGCTCAGAGGGAAAAAGCTCCCAAAGGATGTGCTAGGTATCTCTCTATGGAGGAATGGGGGAGGGGAGATGAAGGAATGAGGCAGTTTTCGTTCTCTAGACAAGGCATAGAGGGCTACGCTACACGAATATTAAACAGTGGTCAGCAGAAGTGGGATCTCCAAGTGTATGGAGGATAAAAATATAAAGTCCTCACAATAGCAGAGTAGAATGGGAGTGAAGATTTTCCTGGGCTTTAAAAGACCATTATAAGTACTTAACTTGTTTCCCCCGCCTATGAGTCACTATTTATGTGTATATATAAAATTAAATTAAGGATAGGACTTTTGAAACTTTGAGTCTTTATAGCTAATCGAGCAAATACCAGTTTAAGATACAGATGTATTTTACATAAAAAATAATTTTTACTAATATTGAAATTGAATTTGTTTAAGAGATACCAAACTACTCTTTTGTGAGTTAAGCCTATATATACATATAATCATTGAAGGACAAACTTAATCTAAGAATCAGATCCTAGACTATTGCTTTCACTTAACTGAATGTATGAGTGTTATAATTAATTCCGTACAATATAAAATGATAATTATAAATCTGCTAATTTTTAATATGTGTAAAATTAGTAAATTCAATTGAATACATTTTTATAAATAATACTTAGCACTAAACTTCAAAATTAAAGTTAATCTAAATTTTAAAAAAATGTAATCAATTTAAACATAATGGTTTAGAAAAAATATTTTATTTTAAAAATTATTTTGTTCCAATTTTATCGAAAGAGAAAGATTATTTAAAAATATAAATATATAATTAAGAATAATAACAAAACAATGATCTATACAGGCGGTCCTCTATGGATGTGAAATGTGGTATTTAACTTTACTTGAACAAATTCAGGCTGTTCTAAAACAAGGTGCTTAGGAAGAAATTTGGCTCGAAAAGGCATGAGGCAGCTGTGGAGTGGAGAATGTTATATAATTATGAGTTAAATACCCTGTATTCTTAACAAGCCTTTTTAAAAAAATAAAAATCATGCTTCCTTGATTAAGGTGTTCAGGACGTTCAGAACGATTGGGAGAATCTAGAACCATGTTCAGGGTATTGACTGCAAAACTTAAAGGGAAGAGACCATTGGGAATACCCATACGCAGATGGGTGAATAATATTAGAATTGACTTGAAAGAGATAGGGTATAATGAGGTGGACTGGATAGAACCTTCTAAAAATAGTGATAGGGTGTAATGAAGAGGACTGGATAGAACTAGTTATAGATAGGGATAGGGTGTAATGAGGTGAACTGGATATAACTAGCTCAAGATAGGGATAGATGGCGTACTTTTGTAAGTTTGGAAATGAACTTTCGAGTTCTTAATGCCATAGAGTAAGTACTGTAAGTAAGGATTAATAAACTAATGGGACTGATAGATTATGAATTATATAAATTATAAGATAAGAATAACAAACTATAAGACACTTAAAGAAAAAGCGCGTTGTGTTTAGTTTTAATACTGAACAATGATTAATTAAATTAATTTCAATACGTATTACCCAGGCTTGGTGCTTACCAATTTTTTATAGGTAGTTGATGACAACTTTATTTGTTATCATTTAAACAATTTCTCTAAATGCTTAAAAGAAATTGGTAACAAACATATCAACAACTCTAAGAATATAAAGAAACAATCAAAATGTAATTTTAAAAATGTTTGTTCAATATTTCTTTGAAATTACTTTATACCATCGGCTCTAAGAAGTTATAAAAGCATCTTTAAATTCGATTAAAAGTTTAATTACATCAAAACCTTTCAATATAGTAGGCGCTACACTTTTTTATATAAATTTGCCAATTAATTATTGTATTATTTCTTTACGTTACATTTTAATTATTTCGGGAGAATAGATTTTTTTAATAGCAAGTACAGTATTATGACTTCATTATCATAAATTAAGAACTTTAGTAATGATTTTTTTTAATGTTTACATTAATTTTCCAAATAAAAATTGATGCAGATCCTTAAGTTGGTGTGGAAGGAAACGAGTAGGGGAGGTTGCAGTTTTCATAGAAAAAAAAACTTTTTCTAACTAAAATAATTAAAAATACTGCATCAGTAGATAAGTTTAGTTTAAATTTAACAGATAGTGATTTCAATAATTTATTATTAATATTATTATTATTACTACTACTACCACTAGAACCACGTCTTACTACTCGTTCGGGTTATACGCAAATTTGTAAATAGTTTTCATGAGTATTTGAATAGAAACATTTTAAATAAAAATAAAAAGATATATTCAATTTATGCATTGCTCATGAACGATATTCAAGAACTGTTTATGTTACCATGTGTAGAAATTTAAACTAAAAATATACACTTACTGTATATATTTAATTTAAACAAAAAATATAAGCTATCACGAAGAAATTTAAAAAAAAACTTATATAAACGTGCGTTTTATCCTATTCCACAATAAACCAATATTTACTCGCTATACATTCACGTGACCCAATACAATACAAATGTTTAACAAACGCTCAACCTTGTCGCCTGAAGACCCATCTACAAACTACGTATCCATTCATCTATAAGGTGCGTGGTAGTCCGTAAGAGATCGACTCCACACTAACAGATTGAACTGTATACAGAGTCCTTATCCTTAATTCCTTAGTCCTTATCACTCCGTAGAAGTTGACTCAACTTTAACTTTCTATGGACCAGTCGATACGGACTGCTATGGATAACCAACTACAGCAAATTAAGCGTGCGTGCGTGCGTGCGCATTAAATGAAAGCACCAGTGTCATTTTCACGGCAACTAAGCTAACCAGCTCGAGATTTAAATATGTTTTTTTGTGAATGCACTTAACCAACCTCTCAAATGTAGCCTATCCTGGACGTTTTGTTGAAATATGTTGTGTATTTATTTTTGCTAATAATTTTTCAGCTGGAATATCGTTTATTTGCACCTAGCTCTAGGAAATTTCCTTTTAATTACTTTAATTGGACGATTTTTTAAACTTTATCATTGGTTGGCACAGTCACGTGATTAGGATTTGGACTGTGTAGACTTAACTTTCATTTTTAAGTGTGTGCAGTCTAAGGGTAGCGCAGTGGCTTAGTTTGAGCGCTATTAGACAAATAAATTTACTATACAGCAGGGTGGCGCAGTTTGTGCTCAGTCTAAGGGTAGCAGGGTGGCGCAGTTTGTGCTCAGTCTAAGGGTAGCAGGGTGGCGCAGTTTGTGCTCAGTCTAAGGGTAGCAAGGTGGCGTAGTTTACATTACATATCTATTATGTGCAGTACATAGCTATGAAGATATTATCATTAAATTACAAATATCTAGCCTAATACGTCATTAATACAAAACAGGTTACTTCAAATGCGCCAGTAATTAAACTATAGACCCTTAGTTTAGAAGGTAGACATGCTACCGATTGAGCCAAAGTTTCAGATTCGATGCTCGTTATAAATAAAATGTGCACCAGTAAATGTAAATTAGCTTTTTAATATTTAAATAATATATTAATTCAGTTTAGTTCAGTTTTTGTATGATTATTTAAATTTAATATAACAAATACGAGATTATTTTGGACCCACCTGATTTAAAAATAAGGCCACCCAGACCTGTCATAAACCTCTTTATCCACACGTTCATGAATAGTATACTGGAAATAGGCTAAGGTCTGTATTACACACACATATTTATTTTATAAAATATCTTTGATAAAATTAAAAATTATTTAACTTTGACAATCCACCAAATATATTAAGCTAAAATAATATATTTTACAAATCTTTTATAGGAGATTTACTATATAAAACATTCTCTAGAGTTTTATAAAAAAAATTGAAAGCTTAAGTTTATTAGCTCTAGCATAATAGTGTTTTTCCTTTAAATAACAACGCAGCTTTGCAGAGCGCATTTTTCAAAATTTTAACGGTTCATTAGAAAAAATTTTAGAAATGATTGGCGTCCATTTTTGTAATAACATTTATTGTACAAATTGTGATTAAAATGTGATGCGTTACTGTAACATACATTTTATAAAATGGGGTAACAGGATGCTATAATATATTTTATAAATTACATATTTTTCTTTTATAAATAAAATAAGACAGTTTAATACTGCCTTAAACTATTTTTTTAGTAACACGTTTTAATGCCCATTGGGGCTATACGCTTAACTACACTAGTGGTTTTGTGGATTAGAAAGGTTTTATTCCGAGGAAGTGTTTCCATCGTTTGCATGAAGGTAGAGTGAAAATTCAATTTGGCAAAATCAACTTCATTATACTCGAACAAGAGTCGAACCTACATCTTCCCGTCAACGTCAGTTTATAGTCCAAGCGGCTACCGAAATAGGCGTTAAATAGGTGTTATCTAGACGACTAAACTAGCATCTGACGTTCCGATGGACCACTTTAAAACCTCGCCATTCATGAGAAATGTATAGACGTCGTCATGGGAACTTGTGAGGAAAGGTGAAGGTAAGTCTATGTTGAAGACGAATGTCGCGGTATGAAAGAGAGATATAAAATGAAGGGGGAGGAATATATTGTTCGGTTTAGAAAGAGACAGGAAGCCTTTTCATGACGGACAAACTGACCAATCGGTCGTAACTCTTGCTGCCACTCCTCCTCCCTTTTCCTCCTTCCTCCAGCCCTAAAAACTTCTGCCCTACTCTTTCTCACTACCAGTTTGTTTTTTTCTCCAGTAAACTTCCAGTAGCAAAGTCAGGCTGACATTCTTCTCCAACAAAAGACTTCATCATAAGATAAGTTGGAACGCACTTAGATTTTTTATATATATATATATAGTGATATATATATAGTGATATATATATAGTGATATATATATCACTATATATATATAGTGATATATATATAGTGATATATATATAGTGATATATATATCACTATATATATATATCACTATATATATATATATATCACTATATATATATATCACTATATATATATATATATAGAGAAAGTATGGAAAACAATAACTTTTACTCCGTGAAACATTTTTCTGCTCTGGTGAGTATGTTTGAAAGAGAATCATTTATATTTCAATAAATATTTTACTTTCTTTTTTTTAATTTAATGCAGTAAGTGTCACTATCTTATTTAATTTTCTATTTTATTGCGAATCCTCGGGTAGAGAAAGTAGTGTGATAGTCAAAGCAATCGATTTCGAGATTTTGTTGGATATTGATTTTCTATGATCCAATGAAACAGAAAAAGAGATTTTTGCTGTGCCGTCTGTATCTGTCTGTGTGTCTGTCTCTGTGTCTATCTTGTGTGTCTGCCTGCCTGTATCTGTCTATCTTGTGTGTCTGCCTGCTTGCGTATATCTTGTGTGTCTGCCTACCTGTGTCTATCTAGGGTGTCTGCCTGGGTGTCTGTCTAAACTTAAGGGTTCTGACCACCACGTTCTCGGAAACAGACCTAAAAATTGTCTCCCGCCAAGTAATAACGCACGAAACTGTTTGAGGGCTCATGGTGATTTGTAAGGTACTAGCAAATCACTTTCTCTAAATTGTGTTCCACTTTATTTTTATGCTCGCTACTAGCCCTTCTTTCAACTATTTGAACCTTTGTAATGACCAAGTTTTAATTATCTAGTTCGTGGGTGACGGCCTTTGCTAGCGAGGAGTACGAATATATACCACGCTTGAAACATTAACGGGCTATGTCCTATATTTTACCAAAATAATGTAGCCTTCATGAAAATAGGTACTTTTAAAAAAAACCAGGTGACTCAACACTTGCCAGAAGAAAATAAGTTCATTAATTACAGTCATTTTAAAGTAGCATTAAAACCTGATATATTAACGTGAACATTTTGGAAGCTTTATCTACAAATAAGCTATAATTTGATAAGACCATTGCCAGAAATTGCAATAACGATAAAAAAGTTTGAATTGATTTTGACAAAAAAAGAATATTTAAAATTTAGGGGTCCATAATATTGGTAAAAAGAGTTACTTCCAAAGAAAACCCCATTTTCCTAATGAATTTTTTGCGTTTCTGCTGTGTGTTGAGTAGCTTATCTGTACAACCATTATTTATTTAGATCACCGTAGATACCCTGATTTTTTATATTGTTATGTATCGGTGAAAAGAATTTTTATCTTTGGTTATAAATAATTACAACTCATTTCCTACTTATGTGGTATAGCGCAATATATAAATATAGAGATGGAAGAGTAATCAGTTTAAACTTCTCAACGTGATTGGAAGTAAAAACTATAAGTTTGGTTTAAAATTAAACTGGAGAAGATTAAAATTAATGGAAGGTTGATAGCCTATGACGAGTAAAATTTTAACTAGAAATACTAGTGAGGCCTCTTTCCTATATAAATTTTCTTAATAAAAGGTTTTGAATGCGTTTTAGAGCGATAATCTTCAACCTTTTGTGCAAGGATTCACCAGTTATAATAGTAGATATAGCTCCTTGCTGCACTGAGCTACTCATGTTGGTTTCAAACGTAGGTAGGTGTAATGGACGTCTCTAACACGACTAGCAAACTGTCCTCCATGAAATTTAGCAAAACTAAAGCATGAAAAGAGGTTGGTGGGGTCCCTTGGAATAAGGAGAAGAGTGAAGGGGGGGTGAAGGGGTCGAGATTACTTGTTTAAAAGACAGAGATGGGTTCGAATAAAAGTGAAATTAAAAAGTGAGAAAGAGGAATTGAATTTTTTTTAATTAGTGGGGTGAGACAGGGTCTTTTGTACTATTCAATTCAACGAAACATTATTATCTACTTGAGGATTAGCAGAGATATATATTTGAAGGAAATTCCGCTTAAAAAATATATCAAAACATTATGTCCTAATAAAATGTCTGAGTTTTTTTTTACTCTTTCTCGCTAAATTAGTTTGTTAATTAATAGAAGCGCAGTTTTGAAACATATTTTTATGAAGCTTATTTTATTTTTAGATCTATAATCTGGGATAGATATCCATACAAAATATTAATTTTACTATTAAATCATTTACAAATTTTTAAAAATATATATTTTCATTTTAATGTAACCACGAGTCTAGGAAAATCATAAATAATTTAGGCACCCCATTAAAGATAATCACGAATCAAAAATATATTTACAATAAAATAGATATTCAAAATATTAAGAGACAAAAATATACAATAATATATAATTTCAATTGAAAAAATACATCAAACAGCTAAATATTCAATAGCTTTTGAATATAGACAAATAAAGAAAGTTGTAAGAATTATAATATAATAATTTATTTTATTACGTACCATATCTTACTTTTTTTTACAAGATGACATTTAGTTTTAAAAAACTAGAAAATATTAATGTGTATGTGTGTTACAAGATAAATTTTACAAATGAGATCATTTTACAGAAGAAAATCAGCAGTTCAGTCTATTACGATAGAGACGCTTGTATCAGGGATAGGCAACTGCTCGAGTGGTCAATTTCGTTGATATTTTCAGTCATCACTTAGAAAAATACATTCTCTATTATTATTATTATTATTATTATTATTATTATTATTATTATTATTATTATTATTATTATTATTATTATTATTATTATTATATAGACAGGATTGAATTCAAGAAATTAATATAAGATGTGGGGACAAAAATAATGTGGAGAAAAGCTGGATGATCACGGTGCCATTGATATGTTTATTAGTCAAATGGGGACCAAAAAAAAGTTTCTGGCCCTTGCCTTAGATCATTCGACCACAGAAGTGGGTAATTTTGGTTTTGAGGCGTCCATTAATATCAAGAACATTACCATTATAAAGGTATTATTGAACTTTAAACAAATAATTAAATTAATAAATAATAATTTATGTTACACACTTAAGTGATTGATGGAAGCTATACTAGTTCCATAAAAAAAAAATCTATAAAGCTTACATCTAGAACTAATAGATTCAAATTTTATTTTAAAATATGTTTATATAAAATATGTTTAAGGTTTCAACTCACAGTTTAGGGATGATTTTAAAATTAATTTCCTACAAAAATTAAAATGTTAATTTAATCTTAAATTTGTCATTTTAAAAGTCAATCATTTTTTCAAATATTTTATTTGATCATAGCCTAATTTATAGAAGAAAGGAGTGGTTATCTTCAAAGAATTTTTATTTTCATATTTAAATTGAAGTTTGGTAGCTTTGTGTCAAAGTCGGAGGAAATATATATTTCAAAGAATTCTTAAAGCAGGAAGCACCCTATTGGTAATTCATGGGAATTGTATTCCGACAAAGTTTACATACAACCCAAAGTTATGGAAGTGTTCTTATGAAACGTATGAGTACATTATTTAGATTTTAAATCCTATTCATTGTTTGCGTTATTACATTAATACTGTTCCAACAAGAAAAGATGTGTCAAATTGTTAGATGGTCTAAAAAAAAAAAAATCAAGGTAGTGATTTATTTATGAAACACTTTTATCTCGTATTTAAATTTTCTCATGAAAGGGTTCGTCATTGTTCTCACGTAGAGCTAAAATAACATAAGTCACGCTAGGTCTGAAATATCAATAAGAGTAGAGATAAAAAAGCATTCCTGTTTTTCATTTTTACGAATTTTTTTCCGTTTTTAATTTATATGAGGTATTCAGCTCACACTTTCTGAACTTACTGATTATATTAGCACACGACTTATAAACTAACTTAAATCTATAACACCAACAAAATTCAGCCCCCGCACGTTAATTAATTACTATTAAAGGGTAAATACACAGTCCACCAATGATAATTTTTTTCAGCCATACCAGGAATCGTACCCAGGACTCTTAGCTTGGTAGACAGACACGCAACCAACTGAGCTAAGGTATCAGACAGGTATACGAATTTAAGCTAGAATCAATTACACAATTACTGATACCAAATAATAGGTTATATCATTCTATATATTCCTAGTACCTAAAATGTTATTTACTGTTTGCCTTATTGGCTACATTAGTTAACCTTAAAGTTTTTATTATTCTTTTATCAAGCATCTAGGACCAATGCAGATGAACAATAATAAAATACGTATAATTAATTTTATTTTATGCTTCGCGTCTTACTACTGATCTGAGCAGTATGTATATTTACACTAATGATCTGAGCAGTATGTATATTTACACTAATGATCTGAGCAGTATGTATATTTGCACTAATGATCTGAGCAGTATGTATATTTACACTAATGATCTGAGCAGTATGTGTATTTACACTAATGATCTGAGCAGTATGTATATTTACACTAATGATCTGAGCAGTATTTATATTTACACTAATGATCTGAGCAGTATGTGTATTTACACTACTGATCTGAGCAGTATGTATATTTACACTACTGATCTGAGCAGTATGTATATTTACACTAATGATCTGAGCAGTATGTATATTTACACTAATGATCTGAGCAGTATGTATATTTACACTAATGATCTGAGCAGTATGTATATTTACACTAATGAGTTTGAAATGAGAAAGGTTTAATTTTAAAGTAAAAGTATTCAACTTTGCGTTGAAATGTTAGTAAGCATAATTTTGAAAATACTCCTCAGAACATCTAGCCGGGATTTGATGTTAGACCTTCTATAATTTTCAAAACAGACAAGACTATACTGAGATCATTAACTACCTGATCACCGATAGGGGTTTGTATTAAATTGAAATAACTAATACAATATTTTATTCGTTATTAGTTTTGGTTATCCTACTTAAATTTAAACATAACCTTATTAATATAAAATAATTTACACTACCTTAAATTCTAAACAATATAATTCGTATTTAAATAAATTATTAACTGTGAAAAGTAGGTAGGGGGTTCAAATCTAGGCTTGTGTACTGAGGGTTATTTTCAGGGGTAGGCCCCATACAACACTATTTTAACAAAAAATTATGTTTTTCTTTCTTTTTATTTTATAGCCTATTTTGTAAAAAATATTAATATGAAGTGGAGCACCGTTCTATACACACAGTGAATAATAATACTCAATTCGTTATACAGTATTCCAGTCCCAAGAGGATTCATTCATTACTCGCTCCAATTATCACGTGACTGTAGCAAAACTCGGGACCCAAATGACTAAATGGAGAAGTTGACATGGGCCAGTCCCTTTCAGGTAAGCCCCGTCGTCCAGTGAGAGATATTTCTCAAGGTCATTCCCCTCCGTGCTCAACAGTAGAACAGTGGGAGATATTTCTCAAGGTCATCCCACTCAGTGCTCAACAGTAGAACATCAGGCCCACAATTCGATAAAGATGATTTATATTTTGTTTTAACGTGTATTTAGTATGTGTTAAAAACCCACTAAGTAATGTGACGAGTGAACGTGACTAATTAAAGTAAATAAATTATATTCTTTACTAAAAACTCCTGTTTTTTTTTCATTAAAACTGCAAGAAAAACTTGAAATTAAACAATCAGGAGTACATCAGACTAGGGACTTTACATTTATGCAGGTGGATGGCAAAGAAAAAAATAACTTCTTCTATTGCTTGGTTTGGTAAAACAAATATGCATAACTATGAGTGAAGAAATACCGAGCTTATTTTGTTTCTGTTGTTTATTATTTGTTGATGTGGGATTGTGAACAATGGTAGGCTGTAAGAATCTTAAACATTTAAGTGAGAGAATTGAAACACACGAGGAATGTGCAATTCATTCGGAAAATGTATGTAGGCTTAAACATTTGGAACAGTAAATATTACCCACTTCGGTGGCCGCATGGTCTAACGTGCTACTCTCGAAGTAGACTAGACTGCTAGTGACGGTGAGATCAAGGTTCAAATCTCAGTCGGGTGTATTGAGGGTGGTGCTCCAAAATTATTTTACATTCACCCTCCACGCAGATGTCGGTACACTTCCTATTAAAATAACCTTTCTAATTCCTAAAACTATTAAGGTAATTAATAGATAAGAGTATAACCAGAACGGGTAGCAAGAAGTGACGCTTAAAATTAAAGGTAAATATTGCATCACAGATAGGCCTAGATTCCGCGGTCAATAAAAACGTTCCTTAGGAATACCATGGGACAATACCGTTTAAATTTTAAATTTAAGGAAGAAATTGCTAAATTTCCAAACTTAAACAACAGCGTCATCAATATGTTTGCCAGTCAGAAGAACAGACGTGTCCATCTTTTGTACAAATAATGAAATAGTGTCATCCCTTGGTAGGTTCAATTCAAAACCTGTATTATTTTATTCTTTCTGTTGTGTAGATTTGTTTAGTGATTTTGTAATTCTAGTGATCTTAATCAATACTCTTTTGTAATCTCTATATTCTTGTGCATTAAATTTATCTTAACTCAAAGTTTTTTCTATGTTATGTAAACTTTCCCCCTGTCTCCCCCGTCTTTTGATAAACTATTGGTAGGACTAGGGGGTTACCACTGCGCCCCTAATAGCGCAGCAGCAGTGCAATAGAATATGGTTGAAATGATGCCCTGAAGGCTACAGGTATCCAAATGAAGACCCATTTAAAGTACTCACATCAACACTCA
The DNA here is from genome assembly GCA_902155825.1 of Timema genevievae. Classification (NCBI taxonomy): domain Eukaryota; kingdom Metazoa; phylum Arthropoda; class Insecta; order Phasmatodea; family Timematidae; genus Timema; species Timema genevievae. Next base: position 19,343 of record CABFWO010004561.1, read on the forward strand.
ACTGGGCCTAGGGCGATAAGCCTTACTGTGATGAGATTATTTATAAGCCCCTTATTCTCATTACTTTAGAGATCGAACACTGGTCTCCTAGACCCAGAGAGCCATCATACTTTCAATGTGGCTAATCCCATAGGCCACAAATAGTTTAAGTAAAAGTTATTTTTTTAAACCAAATTATAATCTCGTTGACATTAATAATAATTAGTCATTATGTGACATTAGCTCAATTTTATCGTAAACAGGATACTCCCTCTACAAGGCGATTATTATAATATGCCATTATAATAACTAATCAATTAGTTAGGTAATTGATTAGCAATCTCCTACAGATCCGAGCTTGTGTATTCATGGAAAAACAATGTTCAAACTAAACTATCCCAAACAATAATTCAAATGACTCAATTCTATATTTTGCCTTATGTTTTATGTAGACGTAGACACATTACAGGTTTAAAAATAGGCTATTCTTTTTCAAGGCAAATGTATAAATATAATTACAATGCACAGGACAATTTCCATTTGAAGACTCTTATCTTCAAGCTAGAGGAGATAATATTTTCCTTCTCGCGTTTTCATACGTCAAGTCATGCGATCCGAAGCTGTCACAGCTGATAAACATTATCAATACCTATAAAATAATACAAATAATATAGTTAAATACTATCATTTTTATAAAAAGTTTATATTTTTTAACAATTTATTCCATCTAAAATCATATTAAAGTTTAATATTGGAAGGAAACTGGTATATTCTTCACATACTGAGTTTAGTTTAAATATTTTGTTAAGGAATATATTTTTTTAACTCTTTTGTACTTAACAAAGTTGCTTACATATGATATAATGGCGAGTAAACAAAGGCTTGTCCATGTTCGTATATTTCTGTTTCATTTGGCATATTTGATTAATATAACATTGAAACAAAAGCCATAGATTCTTAGAAATTTTAATTCCAAAAAATATTATTAATTGTCACAAAACCTTTCTTATATACTTAAGTGGTTTATTTTGTAACTATAGTTAAATCTGCCACAACTCTGGCCATTTTGTTTATTCACGAAAATGGCCATTAGCCTGCCAGTATTTATATTAAAGATGTCCTTGGAAGAATATGTATATCTAGAAAAGGAAACAATAACCAGATTGTTTTGAAATGCAAGTCAATGCTGTCAAGGACCAAATAGTAGAGTGGGTGCGTATACTCGTCAGTGGAAGAGGGGAAGTGCTATCAGCATTTACAGAAGAGGCCTTGCAGGGTGAACTGCCCGTTTCCCTCTTTCACTTTCTTTTAAGTACTCTGGAGCGTAAAGCAAGATTCTTACGTTCGCCAAAAATATAAATCAGAATTTGCTTGAGTAGCGCAGCAATTCACATGCTGTATGTTGACACATGATCCATTGAAACACTAAGCATCTTTTTATCATCATATTTTATTTTATAGTGGATAAACATATATTTTAGATAATTCTCCCGATGGTTGTTTACAAATTATAACGCTGTGTCGTGGTACAATCCAATATAACGATACACAAGCTTTACAGTAACGCGTTATTTCAAATCTCACAAAGGACAACGAAGCTGTCTGCTTGCTGTTAGCTCTACAGCGCATGCGCTGTCATATGTCCATGCGCACTGGTTTGAGATGGTTGGTTTTGAGATTTGATTGGTTCTCCCGTGCTGAAGATCTTAGGCAGAGTGGACAAAGTAGAGATAAGTTGAACTTCAGCGGAATAGCTCGCACCACTGAGGCGGACATCTTGTGCTTGGCTTAGAGTTCATCACATGGCCATGTTTCTGTTCTGCGCTTGTTTTTCGGTGAACGTATGAACATCCACAGTAAGAGTGTTTAGAGTGCTTAAGTGTGCAATGTTAAGATGCAACACGTTTCACAAAATAGCTTCGAGATTACAAAAACAAATTTTTGTGGTCAAAATCGTTAAGAGGGGACCAACAAAATTCAATCGTTTACAGCCCCCATGAATCCAATGTGGACCACTCGACCACCGATAAGGGGGATCGCTACCTAAATTTTCCAACAGTCTCCATGACATATGGTCGTTCACCCGGAAATAGTTGTCTTGTAACCCGTATTGGTGATCGAATGGTCTAAAGTTTTACTCTCGCACTATATTAGACTACTAATGACAGGGAGATTGGGGTTCAAAATCCAGTCAAGTTTAATGGGAGTGGCTTTTCATAAATGGTTTTCCATTCCACCCAAGGAAAATGCAGGTACATTTCTTTTAAATTAAATCCAACAAAATCCCTAGCACATTAGCGTAATTACATACACGTATAGCCCGAACGGGTATTAAGACATTGTGCTAAAAACAAAGTTACTTTGTATTTATTTAAGAACAATAAAAAAAGAAAATATATATTTTGTTAGCACCGTGTCTTACTACCCATTTGGGTTACAAGCTTATGTGCTAGTGCTAATAATTTAAGTGAGTAGCAAGGTAATATTTAGAGGATGTTACTCACATTTGTATGGAAGGAGAGTGTAAGACCATTTTGGAAAAACCACACTCAGTACATCCGACCGAGATTTGAAACTCGATATTTCCATCATCGGCAGTCTAGACCACGGGGCTACCGAGGCGGGTAACTACATAAATATTGAACGTCTGTTTGGTGCCTAAGGTATTTCTTGTGAGTCTGCAAAGAGTATTACCACAGCCAAATGGGCTTCCTTCTAGCTCTTACCCTGTTCGATTCAGTTTGACCACCGAGGGTAATCGATAGTTGGTCAACTGATCTTGTATACGGTGTAGGACAGAACCCCTCCTTCCTCCACACCCTCCCCGGTGCTCTTGTATTTAAGGAGACCCAGAAAGTTCCATGGAAGCACCCTATTTCATCCCAGACGAGGTTTGGAGGGGCAACTAAGATGGTTAAATTATTGGTGTGTGTGTTAGTTCTATTAACCAAACACTTCAGAATCAAATTGCTAGGGTTGAGTGCTTACTACCAAGTGTGTTCTCCTAGATTAAGTTGGTTTGTTGAGGAAGTTTCGTAGAAAACTCCACGGTACCCTTCACCTTTCATGATTCAATGGTTAGAGGAATCTTCCACAAGGCACAATCCTATACGATCCTGAATTTGATTCCGGGTTAGGCCAAAGAAAAAGTTTACTATTTGCTTTCATCCTGTTGTCCAATTAGTACATTCCGCTTACTTTGAAAGGTAGCAGTCTAACCCTGACCGGTTACACAATGTCCCCATATAATACTCGAGTGTTAGTAGTCAAGGTTATACTGATATCTTTCAGGGTAAATTGATTGTACAATGCTATTCATTTAGATAATAGGCGTCTAGTTCTAGGCCTGCTGCAATAGTATACATTAGTATGTAAGTAATTGTATTGATATCATCTGTGTGTTTACAGCATTCACGTTAAATATCTTAGTAAAAAAAATGTGTAGGTCAAACAAATGATTAAAAATTATTATGTGTTCGTTTTTGTAAGCATGGATTTATTAACGCTGAGGGGATCTATTTATTTAATGTATTCATTCCTTATCTATTATCAATCAACTACCAATTTATTAGTTAAGTGATTGATTGATTAGTTAATCGATTAATTCCTAGATATTTACTTGTAAGATAGGACTATAGTTTAATCAATCAATATGACACTGCAAACTTGCTAGGTTCCACTATGGTATAGCCTGTAATAATGTATGGTCATTGTGTAATCATTCATGCAGACTACAGTTCCTCCTTAAGATATGTCTGATCCATAACTAAAGGACCCAAGATAATTAATCAATAGTGCTTAGTATTTTTACAAATACTATATTTTGTAAAAGTTTGTACATACAATTTTAAATAAATGGTATGATAAAATTATATCTACTTTCTCTATCATAGTTTGTGACAAATGTTTCAAAAATCAATTATCAGTAAACCGTCATATTTTTTTAGTATTATGTATTCTTATTTATCATGTTAAACACTCACAAAATACCTATTTTGAAATAAACATTAGAGCCATTGTCCACAAATATCAAATTTCAAATCAGTAAACCACCCTTAAGTGAATTTCTCCAGATAAACAAGCTAATAATGTTATTTATCATAAGAAAATCCATAGATATACATTTTCAAAAATTTCCTCTAAAATATTTTCAAAATTTTGAATAAAACTAAAGTAGTCAATAAACTGCCCTTAATTTTAATTCTCTAGTTAAAATAAAAAACCACCAATGTGTGATCATATATCATTATGAAGTTTGAATAAAATCCATCAAACAGCTAAGACTATTGTCACATGTACAGATGGAAAAACAGAACTGTAAGACTCGATTTTTTTCGGATACAAAGGTTCGTAAAATGTATCAAGGTCAAAGTGTTATTTGATCAACATAACTTCTCTATATAATAAAGTGAAAATTAATTAATAATAGCAGAGTCTATTTACATTTAAATAAAGCCCACAAAAAAATAAGTTATTCAAATCAAAAAATTCTAGGTTTATGAAATTTCTAACTAAAGATAATTGACATGATTGTATTGCAATTTATTTTTTATAATCAAGAAGCTTAAATATCTAAAATTTTGTGAAGTTTTGGGCTTTTTTTTAATCAACGCATCTTACTGCCTGGTCCGGATAAACGAATATATGATAATTACAATAGTGGGTTAGAGATGAGGAAGGAAGCATATTAAAGGTAATCAACCAGCATTTGCGTGAAAGAAAAGTAGGATAAGACATCCTTACTAAATCTGACCGGGATTGGGACCCCGATTTCCCCGTCATCGGCAGACCAATCGAACACGACAGTGACACCCTAGACCATTCCCTCACAGAAGCGGGTGTTTCGTCTCTTATCTTGATTATAATAATCGTATTGTTTCTGGAAGTCTCATTTGTAACTGTGCAATATTCATTAGACTCATCATCCACTAATTGTGAATTCAAAGACGGGAAGCTGTGACCTACTAGTTCCTCAGTATCTCTAGATATTTTAACTTCCTCGTAGCGTGTCTGGTTAGTTTATCTTAAGGTGGAAGTTCAGAGAACGCGAGCTAAACGAAGTAGTTCTTGCAATTTCTACAGCGAAATATTATTTGACCAAAATAAATAAAATATTGCTCCAGTAGAAAACGTAGTTAATTTTTTCACGTGGTGATATCAACAGTCCTTTAATATAGGGGGGTGGAAACAATTAGACGATCTATGCTGAGGTTTGTCTGACATCCAGTGGAACTCACCTGAGTGACATTATCTTAAAAAAGTGTTCTGTATAGTTTGCTTTTAATTAGCTAGTGAATATTTACTTTCCAATTAAAGAGTTAATGTTCATGTTCTTAGTCGTATAATTGTTTCCGCCCAACCCTGTATTTGTCATGAGTAGAGAGTGGATTTCTAGACACCAAAAAGTTTAAAATAAGCAGGAAAATAGGAATTTAAAAAAAATCTGATCTATCTAATAAGTCTCCATACATCACTAGTCTGACACCATAAATAAGTCAGAAAATTTTCAAGGTGGAATCTCAACTGTCATGTCAGGGCTCAGCATCAACTCGTCTGAGGAACAAACACCTCTTGCACGGTTCCTGAAACCCATCATGGCTGTGTTCATTGAGCGTAGCCACGCACGTTACATGCGCAGCGGGTATTTTAGGGACTGATGGCCACGTACCTGTCGTCAGCCCTTTCATCACTGGAAAGCTGAAAACACGACCTCCCCACCCTCTTTCCCACCGACTTATCCAACTTACTACCTAATCTTTTATTACCTACAGTCAAGATACATTGATTTTTTTAGCACCAAGCCTCACAACTCGTTCGGTTTATACGCACATGCTCTAATTACGCTAATATTCTAAGGGCTAGGAAGGTGGATTTTAGAGGAGTTCTATCTACATTTGTTTGGAGAGAGTGTGAAAGATAATTGATTAAAAAAACCTTAAATACACCGGACGAAGATTCTAATCTTGATCTCCCCGTATTTTTCATTATAGTCTTCTGAGAAATAGATACCATAGTCATTCGAATACCGAAGCGGGTCACATTAGATACTGTACTTTTCTCAAATTTCAGTAGTGAACTAAGTGTATAGCCCGATTGTGGTGAAATGGGTGATTTTTCATATAGAATGTTTTTATTATTTTGTAAAGCTGAGTTCTGCTTCATACGAAGTCAAGGGACAGAGTTTAAAATTTGTATTTTTCGAAGAAGTTGAACTTCTGCTCTACGACGGCATGCTGTTTCCTTCCAAGATGTCTGCCACGGCTCCCATTGTCCTCCACCCGATTTAAGCTCATTAGAAGCTATCTATCAAGTGCCAATTTTCAAACCTAATCCAAACGAGTATGCCACAACTTACAATTTTAAATAAACCGGAGTCTCTTTCAGCCGAAAATTCATATCATATGAGAAAGAAAGAGAGCAAGGTCAAATCCGAAATAAGCACGTTAGGACAAAAACCAGCAAAAATAAGTCATAAAATTAACATGATATACTCTTAATAATATGAAATGCATGTATATACCTATAATGCCTATGTTTTAAAATCAAGGAGAAGAAAAGTCAAATAGGTAATATCCGGACCTTGTCATGAGCATAGCGAATTAAGATGAGAACATTTTTAAATGTAGAGAAAAAGTTGTCATTAAATTCCAGGAAACCCTTGAGAGATATTCAACAACTGTTGAGGTCACGTGTCTATAGGATAATCATTTGGTTTCTTTTGAATAAAATCAAACGTTTTGCTATAAAAACCTTTAAAAAAATACTACTCTTTACTCGCGTTATTTACACTCCCGTCTTGTGCGGAATATTCAAGATGAAAGCTGGGTTTTAATAGAGTTAGGTCCTCTTCGATGTTTCCTAAAATGACAGATAGCTTAGAGGGACGGGAGGTCATGATTTAACGTGATTCCTGGAAGTTAGTAAAGCATTTAACTACTGTAGACCTGCATCAGTAGTCAAATGTTCTAACACGTCAATCTTATGTTGGACTGGATCCTCTATGACTGATATAGCGTTGTTGGAATCCTAGTTGCCTGTACAGAAGAGTCTTTACAATTTTAATTGTTTCCCACTCTCCTTCCATTAAAATTTGGGTACAGTTATTCTAAATTCTACCTTACTCATCCCCATTAGTGTAAATTATTGGACAGCCTTCCCCAACACTCCTAATTTCTTCCAATTCACTGGTTTATTAGAAGTGCAAACGAAAAATTAACTACTGTGTCATCCACTTCAGCGGCCGCCTGGTATAAGGCGCTACCCTCATAGTAGACCAGATTGCTGATGACGATGAGATCGAGGTTTGAATCTCGGTCGGGTGTAATGATAGTATTTTTTTCCAAAATGGTGTTTACAAGAAAATGCTGTTACACTTCCTATAAATATAACATTAACAATACCTACAGCCATTAGCATAATTAGTATATTAGCTTATATAATTTAAACGGGTAGTAAAATGCGGTGCTAAAATAAAAATTACTGTATTTTTTTCCCCCACCATTTTCAATTTTATCGTTCAACTTATTTCTTCTTCTAACATCACAGAATCAGCTGCCTTGACCCACTTTGGGGTTCGGATGCTCAAAGGCATCAATCTCGCATTGGAATAATTTACCGATGACAGGGAGATCGAGAATCGAATCCCGATCAAAGCTTTTTAAGTGTGTCTATTCCTAAATGGTTTACCACACTTCCTTTGTGAGAATGCGAGTTCAATTAATCCTAAATTCTACATTATACATTCTCCCTCCAATAAGGTATTTTTATACAGTCTTATAACCTGAGAACGTTCTTGAATTTGCTCATAGGCCTCGTGAAATTTAAACCTTTTCAATAAATAAACAAAGTTCCTATTTAGATGTTACTATGCCCATAGCGAGTATTCAAGACTTGTTTATAGTTCTTTGTGTAGAAAAAATAAAAATACTGTAAACCTATTTAGTAAAGCTTTTTTTTTTGCCAAAAATATTTTTGATATAGAATTTTATAAAATACTAACCTTAACTTAAGTTTCCTTTCATCTAATCTTAGCACAATATTGTTTTTCTTAATATACTTATAATGACCCTGTTATGTTGCCATACTTACTGGATTATTTACATTTAGGTCATGTATATTTTATTGGTCTGTGACTGTACTGTCGGTAATTTTCTTCCGCACACGTGCAACTGGTCATGAACATTCAGTTTTCTTGTTTCGCGCCCTCACAATATTTCAAGGTCAAACCTCCTAAGGTAAGTGCGAGATAGAGAGAATTATATTTCACTAGCCAACTTGAGGGTTTTTAGTTTATTATCTTAAAGTAGTTTTTGCTTTTGCTCGCTAGAGCTCAGCAGCTCTCGGTAACCTATGTTAAATCAAAGCCAGGTAATTGGTTGGTTTGGTTTTTTTTTCTCTGGATTGTTAACTCTGGGTTTTTACTGAAATTGGATGTGTCGAAGAACGCGTGGGCCACTGTGGCAATTTATGTATTAATTAATCTGCTAAAATACAATGTATTAAATGTGCTAAAAATAAACAATGTTTAACTTAATAACCTAAATCTATTGTTAAATATAAAGTTCATATCGCGACATGCACAAGATTTCTTCATTGAAATTTTTGCATATATTTATATATGTCACCACCCCTTTCTGGTATCTTAACTGTGTGGACCTGTTAATCTCTCAGGATGTCTTTGGTTGAGGTTAAGGGGGAATACTTGTGTGGTTTCGTGTTTGACGTTAGACTTGCCTTTTAAAGAGGTTTATTAATACTACTATATCTATTACAAATGTGACGTTAGAAGTGAAGTTTTAATGAAATAACTTAAAGTATATTAGGAAGCGTGTGACAAAACGATGTGTATGAGGTTTACCCAATGGCCTGTTTGACCCCTAGGTGGTCGCTGAACTAGGTTCTCTGGGCTCGAGCGGCAGCCCCTGAGCTGGTACTTGATGAACCTCACGTCGTAGCCCATGTAGCCCCAAAACTGGCAGCGTGACCCCTAGGTTACGATGTTCTCTAGTCAGTCCAGAGGGGCTCAATCCCTCTCATTTTAACCGGGCCGCCGGCCTGGTTTCTAGCTAAGGAAGCTGACACCACCTTTTGGGTCAGCTTCTTTAGTTTATCTGTTTATCGAATCATCATAAAAACCTCGTAACGTTCGTTTTGTCATTCGCAACTCATAACATATTGTCTACACAAATACAACTTCCAATTGAGACCGTGCAGTTACAATCACCTTGATTGCTGGTTTGTTTTTTAATCTATTAATTAGGCGTTCGATATTTTAAAACAAGAGAGTGAACACTTTTTCAATAAATATTATGAACTTAATCATTGCAAAGTGTCCAATCAGCTAAGTCTAAGAGTCTTTGGCTGGCTGGAAGCGTTGTATTGTAATTAAGTGACTAGGAAGCTTCGGTTTATTTAACTTAATGTCTTTATTTCAACTGTCCATGTGAATCTTTGTTACGCAATAAAGATTTCTCATTCTGGCTATCCGTTTAAATAGGGCACCCACTCAAAAGATTTTTCATTTGATAGCTCATTCCAAGTGATTTAAATTTATAACGCTAAGAAATTGACCGAGTACCTAGGGCGTAATTTTTTTAATGTTTACATATATTGTGAGACTGACATCGAATACCTTGTGAACGAAACATGGTTATTATCTATAAATATAATGTATTATGGATGAGAGTATGGCTTTGTTTTCTGTCTAGCTTGATTGCTAAGTAAAAATATCAACTTTAAATACAAGCAGAAAATGAACAAAACATTTTTACTTCAATCCAAGGTGGAATCTATAAACTATACAGAAAACAGTAACATGGAGGGAGAGAAAACTTCTATCTTCGAGCTACTAGTAAGACTGTAGTAACAATAATAACATGGAGGAAGGTATATTGTTCACAGAACTACTAGTAAGACTGTAGTAACGATAATAACATGGAGGGAGGTCTACTGTTCACAGAACTACTAGTAAGACTGTAGTAACAATAATAACATGGAGGGAGCGAGATCTACTGTTCACAGAACTACTAGTAAGACTATAGTAACTATAAAACATGGAGGAAGCGAAAACTAGTCTTTATATAAGTACTAAAGTCCTTAGTTAAGTTAGCTTGTAAGTTTAATCCAACATAATTGTTTTTTAAATTGCACTTTGAACATGAAATTCAAGTCCACAACCCTACACTCTACTTGATGAAATACATACCATAGACTGTGTTTAGTGGGCAGAAAGTTCCTCTCTTAAAAGCATCGTTTTTTAATGCGATTGAATCAGACACGAATCTAACCACGCGTATATAAATCCCATTACAACTTCCGTACTCAAATTGGTTCATGTATGGTGGGAGGGGTTAAGAAGGGAGATAGTAGGTGTGGGGGTAGAGGGTTGGAATTATAGTCAAGTAAGAAAAGTTTGAACCAATCGATGAGTTATCTTGTGAAGGTCAAGTGTTTAATTGCTTGGATACCGGTGATTATTATCCTTGAGTTAACTGCTTTGGAGAGGTTATTTCGCGAGGGAGAAAGGAAGCAAAAGGAGGGGAAGGGGGTATTAAATGAGAGTCTGGGATCTGAACAGAGAAAAAAATAAATCAGATAAAGAGCAAACTTAAAAGTGCGATTTTAAGTCGAATTTAACGAATCCAGTAAAAGTTTTTTTTCCAAACATGATGTATATCATTTTATTTCTTTAGTTTGTAATTATTCTTGTTATTTGTTTTTTTTTGTGGAACAAGAAAAAAATGTTACTCTATTTATTCTATTTAATAATTCTACAATTATTTAACAAATATACTAATTAACACCAAGCATCTATTGACACAGGGTAAAGGCACCAGTCTCGTATTGTCTAGTTTTATGAAAAGAGAGAGATCGTGTTAACACGGCTGGGTTTGATGATTTCTCACCCTCCCTAGATACAAATGTAAGTATAATTATTCTCTAAATTGCTAAATTCCTCATCTCCACTCCATTATTGTGAATGTATTTGGAGTCTCCCAGATGGCAAAAGTACGTGGATTATGTCAAACAAAAATGTGAACAAAACTGTACAATATGTCCCAATTTTATATCAAAATAATTCAATATCTTTTAATCACATTAATTTTGGTTACTTATGAAATAGTAACTAGTTATCTTATATTTGCAATAAATCTAATAGTTTATAATGATTTTAATAAACTATTAATTTTACAAAAATATTTTAGGATCAAAAACAAGTAGCAAATCACAAATTTAAAACTAATTATTTTTGAAGATAATTAAAAGGTATAAATTCAATTAATAAGATTAAAATAATCGTATAAGTTAGATACTTTTTGAATTGGGAAAAGCTTCGTAATGTCGAAGGCTATGGTCAAATCTCCTTTGCTCCGACTTCGATAACCACAATAATCTTCTCATCTTTGAAACAGTGATGTTAATTAATATGCTCACCTTTGATTATATTAATTATTTTATGGCAGTTAATATTATTACTATTATTAGCACCGCGTCTTACTACCCGTTCGGGTTATACGCACTTACGCTAATGTGTAATGGTAGGGTGATTGTGAGGTGAAATGGAGGACCTACAGTTTAACGTGGAATCCGAACCACGGTGGAGGCCTGGCATTCCTCACATTCACAAGTTGTGATTAATACACATCTTGTCATAGGTAAAGGAAGGGTTTGGTAATCAGATAAATCTGTGGCGGGACCGAGGATTGAACCCCGGACGCCAGCTCAGAAGTCCGACACCTTACCCCTAGACCACCAGGTCACCGGCAGTTAATAGTTTGGGGTAATTTTTTTTGTTTCTAAAATCCCTGTTTTATGTCCATAGTCACTAAAACTGTTTTTATTATAGACAACAAAGTTTTATTAAGTATATTTTTTTTTAATCACTTACCTGTTTTGATATCAATAATCTCTCACAAGATTTATTAGTCAGGGACGCATTAAATATTTTAGAAGTGAATCGATTTTGGTTCTTATTCTATTTGATGGTGCTTTTTATTTGTGAGTACCAATTTTCTAAACTGTCTATTGGGTAGAAATTGATTATTTTCCATGTTAGCTTTTCAACACTATCTAATCTATGCAAGAAAGACTAACTACAGTTTGGATTAACTAAGATCTGGTGCGGCGTTTTTTGTATGACACTTATTTACATTTTTAATCTTATTACCAATTACCTGTAAATATTGTAATGTTTCTGGCAATATATTTTATGTTCCAACGTTTTAACTAGCGGTTTGTCTATTGTTGTTACTTATGAAATTGGCACCTTTGAATTGTTAATTTAGAATATTTTTTAAAATAAATTTGAGTTTGATATTTTGGAAAATGGCTTGTAAGTTATCTTACACAAAATATTTTAAAACACCGAAATATAGGATAATTTATAATGTGGACTATGTTCAGTTCTTTTTAAAAGAGGCCCAGGCCTTATATGTCATTTTAAGGCATAATTTGTAGAAAGTTATCATCAAGCAATGCCATAATGTTGTAATGATATAGGTTTTAATTTAGTAATAATTCAAATCAAAGGTTCCCACACTTAATATATTTCAAATTAATGAATAGTTTCAAAATATAAAACTAAATATATACAGATGTGTTAGGAAATCTTCTCACACTCTTGCATGATCAATTATTCATATTTGTTTGTCGTTGTTTACAACGACTCTATGACGTCAGCTTGTATTTTCTATTGTTTAAAACGTCCCTACACCCCTATTGCAAATACTTGTGAAATATAACAACTTCGAAAACACTTTCTTTCTCTCTTTCATCCTTCTAGAACATGATGCAACCTACAGAAATATAGAAGCTAATAGAACCATTTCTTTCGAAATATATACCCAAAAAAGAAGGCTCCTTTATTTACTCTGTGCATAACCTTACTGTAGATCGGTCAACACTAGATCCATTTCAAATTTAAATTCAATCCATGCCGCACTAAGCTGCCGTATCGTGTGTACAAATAACCAATAAAATTATTCTGAATAAACTGGATTTAAATTAATAATTTTTTTTTAACAAATTAAAGTATTTTATATTCATATAAATAATATCAATACCAAACCCAAATAATCTTCTCGATGAACCCCAACCCAGGATTCCCAAAGAAGAGAATCATACAATCCCTTACAATCTCACTTCCCTATGTTGCTATACAACGAGGGACATCCAGAGAAGGACTCCCCAAAGAGCACGAAAGCAATCTCTCTTACAACTTAGTTTTGACAACAGAGAGATTCCAACAAAACACTCCTCAGTAGCGAAACAATATCTCCACAATGTAGTTTTCCCTTTCTTAGCCGAGTCTTGTTTACTCCACGACCTAAGTAAAAACATTATTTGAGATCAAAACTACCTTTCAACATTTTGTATATTTTATTTTATTCACTGGAGAAATATTTTAAAACGCTTTCAGATATCTTTCTATTAAATTCACTTTACCATATCACTTCTCTAAAACTTTAAATTTGTCAACAATAAAACAAGATAGGCTATAAGTTTTGTTATCACCACGTCTTACTATCCGTTCGCGCTATACGCTTATGTAGGCCTAGTAATTACGCTAGAAGGTTAAATTTACAGTAATTGTACCCACATTTGCGTGGAGTGAAAATTGAAAATCGTTAAGGAAAATCCACCCTCAATCCACCCGACCGAGTTTCGGACCTCAATTTCCCCACCATCGGCAGTCTACACTACTGCTATATTTGGACGTTAGACCACGCAGCCCCCGAAGTGGGCTTTTTTTCAATATTCTTAGTAAATAGATAAGCTGGTTTAATTGAGGATCTTATTTTCAAGCAAAACAACTATTAAATGTAGACATATGGTTTCTTATAGACTTAAATTTGTACCTTAGCATTCATTAATTTTGTTCTACTATTTTTTTATCCTCCATACAATTTTATTGTTATAATTAGGAAGATATGCCATAAGTAGGGATGTTGGGAGAGGGTTATAATGACTATTAAATAATAGCCTCTTATATTGTTTGTGTTATTTTTAATTTCGCATTGTACAATACCACCTTTCCCAAGTTATCAGAAAATGTTGTATTTTGTTTATATTTATCCCTACATGATGATAGCAATATCTATTCTTCATTATATTTAGAGGAAATTTAACCGCACTTGCGTGGAGTGAGAGTGGAAAACAATTATTTGAAAAACCACCCTCATTACACATGATCGAGATTCGAACCTTAACCTCGCCATTATAGGCAGTCTAGTCTACTGCGAGAGTAGCGCGTTTGACCACGCAGCCACGGAAGTGTGTGTTAATTTATTAGAAAACATTTCAAAGGAAGAATAAAATCTCGATATATCATGAATAAATTTGAAATATTACATAATATATGACATATTTCAATGTGTATAGTTTTTTATCAACCAATAAACGGTGTCTCATCACCAACTAGTGATTAAATGACACTTATGACGTAAAAACAGCTGGGTTCAAATGTGTCAGCAAGAAATAAACATTTTATTTACTTAGACGCACTTAATTGTAGTTGTAATTGTAAACTTAATGAAACAACAAGACCCGTATCTTGGACTTTTATCGTAAATGATATTGAGAAGTCAAAAGTGATGATGATTTCAAAAAATTAAGAGACGTTAGAAATAACTGAGCAGTAAGCTAAGTTTGGAACTGCGGAAGAAACAGGTGAACTGCTACATTTGGAGCAAAAACTTGGACTCTTGGTAAGATGGAAAGCTTGGAAATATGGTGCTGGAGAAGACTTAAGAAGATCAGATGGACAGACAAGGTGACAAATGAAGAAGTTCTAAGAAAAGTGGGTGAGAAGAGAACCATTTTGGATGTGATTCTTCGGCACAAAGCTAACTGAATTGGACACATCCTTAGGAGGAGCTGTCTTCTGTACGACGTCATAGAAGGAAAGGTTGAGGGAAAGAGGAGCTTAGGAAGAAGGAGTCAAATACTAGATAACTTGGAGGAAATAAAAAAATTCTGAGATCTGAAGGAAGAGGCAGAGGACAGGGCACCTAGTAATTATAATAATAATGTATCGTGCCAATGGTGGGACTAAGTTGTAGCTAATCTCCACAATCTACGTGAACTACAACTCCCGAGTCTACGCGCCATTCGTTTATAGCCCGGCTTGTAGGCCTACTTAACCCGGCTGTACCCACACGACCTGGATCACGCCCGTCTTGTACCACGCACGGCTGGCACCACGCCCAGACTGTACCACACACGACCCGGATAACGCCCGACTTGTACCACACACGGTCCTTATCATGACTCGTAGCACTCACTGCTGGAGTCATGCAGTGTCAAAGTCCATCTCTGTCACTCGGCTGTCTCCTTGAACCGGCTTGCCACACTCTTTTCAGGTACCTCCCACACAAAGACACATTCCTAAAACCCTTATCACACGACACTAGCTCGTACTTGAAATCCAGTGTGCTTGCTAGCACTAGCTAGCACGTCATCATCTAGCGTCGTGTGAATCAGAAAAAGTATACCGGTTCTGCTTCCTGGTACTGGCTACCATACTAGTTGTGAGGATAGAACAGGCGCTATTTTCGTACTAGTTCCGACACTAGTCTGTGTAATTCGACCAATCAATGCACGCTGAGACTGTGTGTAGAGAAATGGTAGAAATGGCGCTGACATGTTCATCGGAAATGTTTGTTTTTTGTTGGTAGAAATTTAATCTAAACATCCTTGTTTATATAATACCAAATTGCCACAACATGGCAATATATTTAATATATATTTAATTAAAAACATATAATCTAAAAGAGACCAACTGTGTTCCAGACCCAATTTTAATCTAATTAAACTTGATACCATGCCAACCTTTGGTGTTTGTTTTTTTAGAATATAAAGTGTGCGTAGGCCTAAAAAAGAATATGTGTGTATCAATGGGCTTAGGGGCCTCTGACCATATCTTAAATAAATTAATACAAATTTAGGGAGATACTAAACGTTAGTTACACCCCGAATGTATCCTAACTAACCTCTGAATATATCATTTTTAGTATCCCACGACCATTATTTCATCTTTCCAGCCAGTCCTGTGTCCATATTCTTTTCCTATGCTCCCTCTCATAATTTTCAATATCATTATTAATAATTAATGCATCTGCTGCACCCAAAATTAATCTCTGACATTTCCTAAATGTTTGCACTAGAACCTAAGCAGCGTGTGAATACTCTAGTCCCGTTTCTATTGTACTAGCTAGTACACAGATATCTAGGCGCTGGCTAGTACAGTTGATTTCTAGTACAAGCAAGTGTCGTGTGATAGTGGCTTAAGACAACATTCACCACCCCTAATTACTTCTGCCTGGCTGACTCCCTGTTGCTCGAAATGTTTGACCTTTGCATGTCACAATAATAATAATGATATTATAATAATAATTAAAAATAATTTATCTTGCCAAAACCCACTTTAAATAATAATAATGTACTCCTGTTCTGGTTTTATCTAAACTACTTCCTAGCTATAGATTATCAACATTATCTTTCAAAATTATGTAACCTCTATAAAATACAAAGGCAAAGTTGTTGGTGTGTGTTTTGTATCACGTGAGTATGTTTTCTTACAAATCGAGTTAAAGTGCTTATATTTAATCACGCAACTTTCTAATTGGTCCATAAAGCTGTAAAGTAATAATTTTATCGGATGAGCTGTACTCTAATATATCAACTGGTTTCAAAAGTTTCTCCCAAGGAAAACCCAAGCGAAATGAAGCTCTCTTGTAACTTCTTTGTGGAAAAATGTAACTTGTCATGATAACACACTATTTTAAATTAGAAACATGGAACTTATAAATTAAAATGTAAAAATGTAACTTGTCATGATAACACACTATTTTAAATTAGAAACATGGAACTTATAAATTAAAATTACATCATGCTCAAATTAAGGCCCAAGTACAATAATAATAGTTATATTAGTAATTATCTATTTTTCACCACATATTACTTCCCATCAGGTACATCCAAATTTAATTACACTAATGGGTTATGGATAAGGAATATATAAGCTTACTAGCGAACCCGACAGACGTCCTGCCCGAACATTGGCTTTTCGTTTGGATGGCATAATTGATTTCGATAGTAAAACAATACTATTTGATCATCATTATTACAAATTCACAATGAACACCAATTAGTGAGTTACATAAATATTAATTATAATCAATTAATAATATTATATTCATTATTATAAATATTGGGTGGTGGTGGGTGGGGTTGGGGGGGGGTGAAATTTTGAGGTCACATGTTCTGATATTCAAAATCTAAAAAAAAAATTCCCTAAAAATAAAAAAAAATCCTAGAACCCAATTGCAGCACCACCTACCGGGTCCAATTATAAATCTAGACCATCCACGAACCCACTCAAACACACACACACAATTTCATCAAAATCGGTCCAGCCGTTTAGGAGGAGTTCAGTGACATACACACGTACAGAAGAATTATATATATTAAGATAAGATAAGATAATAAATATACCAGAGTTTGCGTAGAGGAACGAGTGGGAAATCATTTATGAAATTATACCTGTAATATACCCGGTTGGGGTTTGGAACCTGATGACTCCGTCACAGGTTATCAAGTCTATAGCAAGAGCAACGCCTTATATTTCTTGACCACCAATAAAGTTAACATTTTAATTTATTTCTACGGCTTCTAAAATTTCACCAACCCCTCCCTTTCTATAACTTATTTTTTGATTCAAAATTTCACTTAATGGGTATGTTTCAAAATTGTAGTGTTTCCTGGATTTATTATATCTATTCTTGGTTCCAAATTACCCGCTATCATACCCACTAAACTAAACTCCAATGGAGTATCTATATAGTGTAATAAATTACAAAATGTGCCATTCGGAATGAGCTAGTAAACATAAAAGGCACGGATAATTAGTGTATTTAGAACTACAAACTACTTTTATACTAACACTCTAAGTGCAAGTACGCAAGTATTTATAAATTAATTTTGGTATACTTTTAAATAGAAGAATTTAAGAATCTAGACCCAACTTGTTAGAATATTAAACCGGTGAAGAACTGAACCAACTCTTCTCCATTTCATAGACGACTTGAATTCATATTATTTTTATTATCTTCATATAATAGTTTAGTTATCATTAAGTATTTTATCAATATTGATATGAGTTAATATATTTTTAGTGAAGTTTATACACTTCAAACCTGCTTTGGGTGTCGCATGGTCTAAGGCGTCACTCTCGCAATATACTAGACTGCCGATATCAGGGTTGTAATCTCGGTTGGGTTACTAAGGGTGGGTTTCTAAAAGTGTTTACCACTCGCCTTCCATGCAAATGAAGGTGCACTTACTTAAAATATGACCTTCCTAATCCTTAAAACTATTACCTTAATTAGTGCATAAGCATATAATCCTAACGGGTAGTAAGACATGGCGATAAAGAAAAAATATGCATAGTTGTTGATATTATTTATTTGATTTGTGGCTATCAATTTTAATTTCGTATCTCATCTCTACACGTAAGTATAAACTATAGAAACTCAAAACCTCGATTCCTTAATCTCTCTAATCTTATAGTTCTCAAAATATTCAAAATTTGTAAAAATATAAAAAAAAATCTCAATAAATATGAAGACTATGATTTCAAATAACAATTTTAAACAATAATTGGTGAAAGGAATAAAACAAACTTGTATAGTTGGGGTAGAAAAACAAATCACAAAATATAACAAAATAAGGTTGTAATAGTGTTAATAATTTATTAATAAAAGTGGTATATTTATTATTTATGGCGTAATAGACTTGACAAATAAAATATTTTGTTAGTGGCACAAAGCTTTAAAAACTTTTGTTTTAAATTACAATTTTAAATATTTTCACTTTAACTCAAATTTATACATTTTTAAATATTTGAGGAGTCGAAGTAAGATTCTAGTTTTAAAATTAAATTCAAGATTCGGATTCTAGAAATACGGGGTCACACCCATCTAAAAAAATACATTCATTATAGTAATTTTTTTTTTTACTCTCAAGAAAATGTCTTGCTATCGAAATCAATTGTTAGTAATATTTCTGAATTACGGAAAAGTTCATTCTTAGAATAGATTATATCCCAAGTGCTGACTAATATAAAGAGTATGCGCCTGCATTACGGCTTGTATTGCAATCATTGCGTGAATAATTGAGGGGGATCCAAGCTCAGTCTTAAATTAACCTCTGAGGACTGTTGCTAAGAAAATAACATGAGGACTGGCACCATTGCATTTTTATACATTCCTCAAATGTTCTAAATGATCATTAACAACACATACTTTAATACATAATATTATTTAATAAATATAATTGAAATTAAATATTTGTATAGTATTGTATTTTTGTAAATTATACTAGAAAAAAATATAATTACAATAATGAGAGAGAGGAAGTTTGAAAGAGAGCTTCTGAGAGAGAGAGAGAGAGAGAGTGCTTGTGAGAGAGCGCTTAAGAGATATAGCGTTTGTGAGAGAATGTTTAAGAAATATTACTTTCAAGAGAAAGCGTTTTAGAGAGACTGAACGAACGTTTGAGAGATAAGAGAGCATTTGAGAAATAAGAGAGCATTTGAGAAATAGAGCGAGTGAGAGAGCGTTTTAGACAGAACTTAAGAAAGATAATATAATAAAGATAATAATGTGAGAAAAATTGTGTGATAAAGAGTGTATGTGAGGGTAAAGAATGTGTAAGAAAGAGGGATAAAATGTGTAGAGAGAGAATGCATAAAAGACTATATTATAGAGAATGTTTTATAGATTGAGTATGTGTGTGTGTGTGTGTGTGTGTGTGTGTGTGTGGGCTCACTTTGATATAATTATATTGAACATTTCTTATTAATTATTCTAAATTTAACTGATTAAAATTGAGTCCAGAACCTTTAATGACTGAGCTATCCATGTTTTCTCTCATATTAACGGTGATAGAAGTCAGAGTCTGTGATGGACGTGTGAGACCATCCGTTGATTAGTAACTATCAGAACCACTACCAACATTGTATTTTAATTAATTGTAATTTTTTTTAAAAATGAAAATAGTTTTTTTCCTCCAATCCCAACTTAAAAAGTAACAATCTTAAACCAGATAAAATCTCTATTTATTATCCTACAGCTTGGTAAAAGAGGGTTTATTTCCATATCCATATTCTTGAAGTTAATTTTTTGAATTTCGTAAAGAAGTGCTACTTGAATCGTTCTATCACCTTCGCAATTTACCTGTTACAGCCTCACATCGTCTTCCTTTACGCCAAAAACTTGCTTCAACCCTTCCCAACCCACCACCCTCCTTCCTACCCCCTAAACCTTCATCCCCACGAAATTTTCCCCTTAAGTACCATCACTCTGTTTTAATTAACACACTTGAGTGATTAGATGCCTCTTTAAAAAAAATATACCCCCCTCCCCCCCGCTACACCCCGCTGGCTTTTCAAACCGCTATCCTAGACTTCACTTAGAACTTTTAATGTGGGAAAGTGCGTTTGTTCAGTGTAGTTACTTGGCAAGCACTTTCAACAGCTATCTCTGCCTACTGAAAATTTGAAAAGTTTTTGTTAAGTGGAAAGGAATTTTAATAGGGAAGAAGCTTTGGTTTTAGAATAATACTAGGGTATTTTTTTCACCCTTCTGTTAACGCGTATGTTTCTATGGTAAAAAACAAAGTTTATTCGTTCCATCACTTTGTCTGTGAGAATGTTGATTTTAAGAGAAAGTATTAAAATATACATTGCATAATAATTGGGGGTGTTTTTTCCCCTGCCCATCTACTAATTGATAGTCATAGAAGAAATACACTCTATTTACAGCTGGCTATAGTTCTATCCCGAAACTTCTCGTTATCAGGAGAGCATTATGTCCTTTCTAAAATAAATATAAATCTAATATAAGCTTCATATTTTGAGATAAATGGGAAAAGTCCCATCTCGAACCATCAACAACTCTAATAATAAAACCTGTGAAAATAAATGTATATATGTATGTGTGTTTTAAACAATTCACTCTTCTATTATCTTTATTGAAACTCCGTTCCTTCGGGTTCTTCACAGCCAGAAATTTGTCTCAAGAAGAATGTCAAGCTTAACACATAATTTAATTCTTTGAATTACTTAAATTCATTATTAAAATCTTAATAATTACTATTCAAATTAACGTGCTTCGGACAAACCCGTACCTCAAATTATCTGGGCACTTGAACGTTAGTGACTTGAACGATAGTGACTTGAACGATAGTGACTTGAACGATAGTGGTGTTCAAACAGATTTGTCCGCGTACTTTCAGATATAATTTATTTTCAACTATTTTTTAAGCTTTGCGTCTTACTACTAATTGTTTAGGATATATTCTTATGTACTAATTACGCTAATGACTTAAGGTATGATAAAGGTTATATTTGGAGGAAATGTACCAGCATTTTCTTCGAGGGAAGAGTGGAAAACCATTTCGTATAAACCACCCATAGTCCACCCGAATGAAATTCGACCTCCCTTTTATCTTCAGTCTAGTCTACTGCGAGAGTAACGGCTTAGTCTATGTGGCCATTGAAGTGGGTTAAAACTTTGTTCCTACAAAGTTGTTGGTGCATAATGCAATTTACACATATTCTATTTATTTATACCTCAAATAAATAAAATAAATTTTATCTAAAATAAATATATTAAATAATAAGTTTTAAATAAGAAAAATACATATATCTTGTTTTTAAATTCTACATAATCCTAAGGTGTCGTCACGTATCCTAGGTTGAATACTAGGTTGAGCACTGGACAGATATCAACGAGGGGAAGTATAATGCAAAATGAAATTGGGTCAAATAAATATTTCAATTAAATAAATATATTTATACTAAGTAAAGTTGATATTATTAACAGACCCGCTTCGATGGCCTAGTTGTTCATAGGCGTCACTATCGCAATAGACTGGACTTCTGACGACTGGAGATCTGGGTTCGAACCCTGATTTATTATACTTAAGATGTTTTTTAGTCTCATTCTATGAAAATGCGGGTGAACTTTTTCTAAATTACATCTTACTCATACCCAACACATTAGTTTAATTATAACATAAGCGTGTAGCCCAAACGGGTAGTAAGAAGCGGTGCTATAATAAAAAAAGCTTTCTATTGGGGATTTTTTTTAGCACCGAGTAAGTACCCTTTCAGGCTACACGCATCTGTACTAATTAGTACCAGGGATGTGGGAGGTTAAATTTAAAGGTAGTGTACTGGAATTTGCTTGGAGGGAGAGGGGACAGCTATTTAAAAAAAAAATTACACCTTACCAGGATTCTAACCCTGATCTCCCCCTACACAGTCAGTCCAATCAGTTATAAAATTGGTGACCTGGTGGTCTCGGGGTAAGGTGTCAGACTTCTTTACTGACGTCCGGGGTTCAATCCTCGGTCCCGGCACAGATTTATCTGATTGCCAAACCCTACCTTCACCTCTGACAAGACGTGTATTAATCACAACTTGTGACTGTGTGGAATGCCGGGCCTTCACCGTGGTTCGGATTCCACGTTAAACTGTAGGTCCTCCATTTTATCTCACAATCACCCTAACATTACACATTAGCGTAAGTGCGTATAACCCGAACGGGTAGTAAGACGCGGTGCTAATAATAATAATAATAATAATAATAATAATAATAATGTTATAAAAGTGACGCCTTAGACCACACGTCCATGGAAGAGTGTAATAAATGTGTTGGTCTTAGAGGTAACACCTTTTTCGGCTGATGGATCTAACATTAATTTCTTTTTCTCCTTGGTTTTCATTTCTCTTTCTATCTTTATCTCTTTCTCTCTAGTCGTCAGAAAAAAGGGGGTCGGAGGGGGGGGGACGTAAGCCCCGCAATATTTTAATCAGAGCCGGCCGTGGACTACGAGAACGGGATGGAGCGACGTTTTCCCAGAATCAATCAACATTCTAAGAGGGAACATAGAAAAGGGGGGTAACAGTGAAGGGGGGAGGGGTGTTAGAAGGATTTTTCACTGTAAAGCCTCACTCTTTATTCCTGAACACGTAAACACCATATCAATAATGACAGCCACGTAATTACTGCTTCATTTAGACCGTGCTCGGCACGTAGATTCTGCAGGACGACAAAACGGGGTGGATTTCATTTTTGTTTGCATTATTTTATTAATAATTTTTTTTTAAGTGATCAATATTTTCAAGCTTTTTTTTTGTTTTATGTCACCCCATTCGAGTTATACGCATACGTACGGGTTACGTTAATGTATTACGGATGAGGAAGGTTCAATTTAGAGGAAGTGTACCCACATTTACGTGGATCAGGACCGGAAAATCATTTAGTAAAAACCACCCTCAATACACCCTACCATGGTCCTAGTTCCAATCTCCCCATCGTCGACAGTCAAATCTATTGCAAGAGTGACACCTTAGACTATGCGTCCACCTAAGCTGGTCTCAACTAATTTTATAATTACTAATGTTCTAGGGCCGGAATTAAGGGTTATATATATATATATATATAAATCCGATAACATTTAATCAAGGAGGTATTATATTATACAAAAAAAACACCATTCATTTAGTTTTGAACTCAGTTCAGGCTTTATAAAAGACATAGGTACATTGTCCTTTAATCCAACCTTTCCGTGCTATGTATTACTTTTTCCAGTAATACTCTCAAATGGAATAATTGACCACCATCTTTGTTCAACATGGTAACCTTGTATCTCTACTTTTTACATCCATTATTGTTTCCAGACTGTGGCTTTAGTCAGTTTTTTATTCGAGCCATATATTTTCCATTACCGGCTTGCTAGGCCTGTCGTAGATTCATAGGCCTTATAATCTAGCTTTAGACAAGGACAGGCACAACATCCAGCCCCCAGCCGTTAATTTATCAATGTGAAAGGGTAAACCCGTATTTTCACCAATGATGCATTTTTGGCCATACCAGGAATCAAACTAGGGATTCCTAACTTAGTAGGCAGACACGCTACCATCTTAGCTAAGGTGTGTCACCTTGTATATTCTATCTTTACAATTTTATAAGCCCTTTTCTGGTATTCGAAGCTACGAAAATAAGACTGAACTAATTTTTTTTTTACTAAAGACAACACATTTTAAATGCTAGGAGTCCAAGAAGTAGGCTCTAATAATAACTTCAAATATAAACCAGATTTTCCTAGCGATCTTTTTTTACCTTTCTGCTATAAGTTCACGGTGGATTATTTGTTCAATCATTATTTATTTACATCACCATGGCAACCCTGATGTGTGTATGATTTTGTATCTGTAAATAAAATATAGCTCGCTGGTTTAAAATAATAACGGTTAAATTCTAACTTGAGTGGTTTGGTGCAACAAATATATAGAATATCTGGAGAAGGTTCGCTTTAAAATTAGCATCACATCATGATGTGAAGGGTAAAATTGAGAAGGGAGAAAATAAACGTTTTGATAAAGGAAGTTGTCTACCTGTGACGTCACAGACGGTCAAGATAGGATTTCCCATGTTAATGAATTTACGTTTCATCCAGCGAGGTTTTAAAGATATAACGTTCAAACAAAAACAATACATTCTTTAATAACTATAAAAATAGTCCTACCAAGCCACAAAATATATTTTTTTATCTAAGCTGGGTTTTTTTGTTGTTGTGAAGGTCTTTTTTTTTTTAATCTTCCTACAAGGATGTAGATTTTAAAAAAACTCCGTCGTAGCATATGTCTATCTAGAATAGAAAACAAGGAAAAGGTAAAATTAAAAAGCAAGTCCATGTTTTCATTACGCAAATATTAAAGCGACTGTAAAAACTCGTCAGATTATGAGAGAAAGGGTTATCAACACATAAATAAGAGTCTTCTCAGGGTGAGCTGCTCATTTTCTTCCCTCTCTTTCTATTTTGTACATTGGTGTTCAAGTATGACAGTGCTTGGACCAGTTAGATGCGCCAAGTAAAGATGCAACACTAATCGCAAAATAGCTTCGAAATCTACAAGTAGGCAACGTCATTAAAATTAATTACCGAAAGCTTAAAATCATTGGAATATTTTTTTTAGCACCATATCTCCAGAATGGATGGGGCTTAGGGAACCATTTTTTTGTTAGGGGCTACCTGTCAATAAATTAATGTAATTTAATTTATCTCATAAATATCCTAAGGAAATATAAATATATATTCCTGTGTAAGAATTTATTACTAGACCGGGAGCTAGGGGTTCGTTTGCAAAATATGAGGGACGCATTCTGTTTCTTGGGACGTGTTAACAAGACGATGGGCTTTAAGGAAATGTATGTTTGCCAGACGATTTGTCGGTCGAATAAATGTTTACAGTGCATACAATATGGCGCTAGAGTCGTGACTTAAGAACAAACTTTTGATACTTAGTCTTTTGGCAGCATATAATGCACATATCCACCCTAGACATTTCCCTGCTACTGCGCACATTAGCCTCGTACCTGCAACAATAGACTCCTCTTCCAGACCTGCCTTAGAAACGGCAATTTCACGACGTCTATTTTTTTCTTCGCTAATATAATCAGCTAAACAGTTTATTTGCCAAGAAAATATCTGAAATATTTAATCCGGCATATATAATTTCTTAAAACAGACGGTTATTTCATCTTGACGCCTCTCAGCAGCGCTTTGAATAGTCATAAAAGTTTTCGGCTTTGGTTCTTGCATCAAATCTTCAGAAGTGTCACATGATAAACAATAACACTCACCACTGTGATTTATTTTGGCTAATAACTTCTACAGATATTTTACTAAAATAAAGCAATGAAATACAACAATTAGTGCACGTTAGCTTAGTGGTAGCACTATAAACCGACTTAGAAGCCCTTGAACAAAATGTAGCTAGTGCAAGCAGGAAGGGCGAACCGACCACTTACCTAGCTATCAACATGAATCTCCATTAAAACTATCATCCCATGTGGCCAAATCTGAAGATAAACTACGTCCCTCATATTATTCAAACGAAATCCCTCCTAACACCTGCACTATATATAATATTTACCGTCGTGACCTAATAATTATTAACAAGGCCATCGACGTCGCCTTCATTTAGTTGTATTCTTGATTTAAATATGAAGCGTAATAAGAATAGAGATGGCGTAGGATTCTCTCTGGAAAGTATTTTTTTTAATTATTGGCCTGATTGTTTTATTAAAGAAGTCTCGGAAAATTAGAGGTGGCCTTAGAATTTCTATTGAGAGTTTTTTCTTTATTGTGTTGTTTTGCTATCCATTGTAGATTTGGGTGAATTTTTAAATACTTAAAATGTCTACATTACTTATTTTAATATAAAAATACAAGCAATTATTGGGCTCGGGTTTGCTGGTTATTGTGATTAAGGTGGGGATGCAGTAAAGGATAGAAAAGGTGTTTTTGCAGTTTTATAGCAAGAACATTTGTTAATCAAAATAAATCAAATATTGCTCCAGTAGAAATATAGAGCTCAATTTTCTTCGCATGGTGATATCAACAGTTATTGAATATCTGTCCCGAGCATAGTGGCATTATATTCCTTGGTACCCTTGAGATATTAAAGAACGGTTGATATCGCCATGTGAAGAATGTTAAATATTCTTTTCTACTGAAGCAATATTTGATTAATTTGGGCTTAATAAAAGCTTTGATATAAAAATTTCATCAACACTACCCCATTCTCGCCTTCCCTACAGCTCCACCTTAACTGAGATTTTTTCTGATTTAGTAAACATTTAATTGCATTATTAATTTTCTTTACCCATAAGTGTTCGTTGCTATAAATTTTCTTTAAAACTAAAAGTTACGTCTCTTTGTGTGTTTTATTCATCTGAGAGAAATATTTATTTTCCTTACACTCACATCCTTTTCCGCTTATTAGCTGTTTTAAAACTTAATTTAATATCATACAATAACAATAGATTTAAATCACTATCAGACTCACTCATGTTGAAGCTCTCCTCATGATAGCTATAGCCAAACTGGACACTTTCATGTGTTCAATGTTTGCGCGAGAGTCGGGTCAGCTCGGGTCAACTCGGGTCAGCTCGGGTCGTGTCGGATCGTGTCGGATCTAGTTGAGTATGGTCGAGTCTAGTCGGTTCGGGTCGAGTTGGGTCAGTTAAGGTCGAGTCAGGTCGGGTCAGCTCGGGTCGTGTCTGATCGTGTCATATTGAGCCGTGTCGTGCTGGGTAAGATTGGGTTGGCTCAGATACGGTCGGATCGAGTCTGGTCGGTTCAGGTCGAGCCGGGTCGAGTCGGATTGATTTGGGTTGGGATGGCTCGGGTCTGGTCCGGTCGGATCGGATGAAAGTCAAGTCTAATGTGTAGGTGTAGCCTTAGACAAGGGATGTGCAAACATACTTACAGGATGGCCAATTTTAAAAAAAATTGTTGGGCCAAAGATTTGTATTTGTTAATTTTTATTTACATTTAGAAAAATAATAACATGAATAAATTTAAATACATTTATAATGAAAACAATCATAAATACCTTAGTGGCTTAGAATGTTTTTTAAGTTATTTCAGAACATTTATATGATGGGGTGTGAGATAAGTGAAACTTAGAATGATCTTACAGCATTTTTTATATAATCTGGTTAAACTGTGAGGAGACGATTCTCAATTGAGAGCACAGATTCTCGTTAGTCGGTTTCTAAGATAACTTTTCCTAAAAGTTTCATGGTTGAAAATAACTTCGTATATGAGGACATAAACACTGCCATATATTTTTAGACATGATTTTCCAAGGTTGTAAATGTTGATTTCGGCATGGTTTTATAAAAAAGCGATTGTTTTTGTTAAAAAAAACCTGCTCTACAACGCAAACAATTTAAATTATTTATCCCACCGGCTGGATTAATCACACCGAAGGGCCGCGTTTGGCCCGTTGGCTGTAATTTTCCTATCACTGCCTTAGAACACGTGTCCATTGAATTGGGTTGTTAGTGATTCGTTCTTTTTATTTATTTTTTTGCTTCTCGTCACATGTATATTCACTCATTATTCTGCGTTCTGCATTATTCATTCTATGAATATGTAAGGCGGGGCCGGGTAGAAGGGGAAAGTTATACGTTTTATCTAATGTTTGATACAAAAATGTTGGTTTGCATTCATTTCCTATTCAATTGTTTGTTTGAAGATATCACGTCTTGGCAAACAAACAAAATGTAAAAGTACGTTTGAGGGGATAAATATTTTTACTCAAAAGTGTAAAGTTAATGTGAGGGGATCATATTAATTGTGGGTCAAAGACCTAGCTTTTTGAATTATTATTATCTCAATTTTTCATTTTCATTGTTCATTTTCGTTGACATTTATATCAAGAGGTGGATCTATAGGGGAGTGCGGGAGGGGGGTACTCCCTAAAGACATTTTATAGTTAGTATTAACAATAATAATAAAAACATTAAACCAATTATATTTGTGTCATGGTCACTACAAGATGTAATTCAATGTAATACCTCACTATCCAGTTGTTTTGCGTCAATCATTGATTTACATCCTTAACACATAACTTAATTATTTAATTAACAAAAACACATAAATACACGATGAACCTAGATGCCATTCTAATTTAAACTTTTTTTTAGTATAGCGTCTTACTCTCCATTCAGGTTATACACCCGAAGTTTTCTAATTAACTTCTAAATATCGCTTAAATTTACTCTCAAATTTCGAAGGATTATTCCGTCAAACTTTCCCGAAGGGGAACCTCCCCTGGTCTGGTCCCATAAAAAAAAACCCTTCCCTTTTCAGGAAAATCCTGGATCCACCCCTGGGTTATATTTAATATAGTTATTAATTATTAGGTTAATGTAGTGAACGTATACATTTTGCTCTTTGTTGTTGTTATTTTGTTTTAATCGTTTCACTACCCGTCCGAGCTATCTATATATCTATATTAGTAGGGTAGGGGATGATGGAGGTATAATTTAGCGTAAATTAATTTCATTTACATGTGGAGGGGTGGATGAGGTATATCAAGCATTATAGGATGAAAAAAATCAGTAATGTTGGTACCCGGGATTCGAACCCTAACCTGTCTGACACCAACAATCCAATTTTTTTTATCCTATGATATGAGATTGTGTGACCACTGGTACGATTAATGTGGTTTAGTATTTATGATAGTAAGAAAATTAACAATAAACATATTTTTACTAAGGCCATAAATTAAATAAAAAATGTTACTCTCTAATTATTTTCTAATGCATATTTTCACATAGGTTTTTAATATCAATTGTGTCTTAAAACAATTTGGGAGCACAATAATATCTGTCTTTGACGGGATTTGACCCAGGATATCAGCAAGTAGCTCACGATCAATAAATGAATGGTCCAACATCTTAGTCAGTGGGAAGTCTGGCTATTAGGCTAAGTGTCCCGGGTTTATTTCCCATTGGGTCCAAAAATTTGATCATTAGTGAAATTAGTGTCATCCCTTTCATAATGCTGAGTTTATGGTTGGGAACTTTGATGTTGCGTCTGTTTAATAGACCAAGTCTAGTCCTTGTTAGGAGTGCATTTTTTTGCTGTCCTAAGCACCTATCAAACAATTTATGTTAAAAACATCTGTGGATATATTTGCGAGAAGATTATTAGAAACTACTGTCAGTATCTAGTAACATTGGAACATAAGTATGTTACATAAGAGACAGTCCCCTCGTAGTAATGAAAGCCTGAGCAAGTCAAGCTATTCAGAAAGGTCCACAATAAGCTTATACATATGTTTCAAAAGTGAGCTTTGCTTGTGTACAGTCACATTCCAGTAAATTACATTTAGCAAACCATCAGTAAGAATGACACATTTTAAAGCTATAAATAAGTGCGAAACGAGGACAAGAGACTTTTTGTTTTTCGGAGAGTATTTAGAGAGTATTAAGAGGTGTTTGATAGTTGATGGCAAGGGCCATTGAGGTAGGACTTAAGGTGCGGCAGAAGGTAGCGTGAGTAATTTTACAGTCTTTATAGCATTACATTTTTTTGGTCAAAATAGATAAAATATTTCTCCAGTAGCAACATAGAATTTAGTTTTCTGCACATGTAATATCAACAGATTTTGAATATCTGTCAAGGGTGTTCTGGAATTTTGTCAATACATTTTCTCTTTATTTAAAATGTTTTGACAACATTCCAGGACACCCTTGACCAATATTCAAGATCTGTTGATATTAGCATGTGCAGAAAACTAAACTTTATATTGCTACTGGAGAAATATTTGATTTATTTTCGCCAAAAAATTTATATTATGTAAAAACTGTAAAAATACTTGCACCCCCTTCTGCCGCACCTTAAGTCTAAGACGAGGTGGAGTAGTTCACCGATATGGACGTATTCAAGGACTGTTCGCTAGAATGACTGACTTGGGATAAAACTTTTGTAGTTTTTTACCAATTAACTGTCTACATCACATTATCTATTTTAGTCTGTAATAAACCCATCAACACATCTAGTTTGACTATTTTAAACACTTCTATCTGATAACCCTCACCATTTGAGAGGCAATCCTGACAGAATTACATATAGATAATGGGCTGAGGGGTGTTGGAGGGGGGCAGCGACACTGATGTTTTATTTAATGCAAAGCTTTAATTACATGATGTAAGAAAGCAACGCTATACAATCAAGTAAATATTAAAGGTGAAGATTTATGGATGAAGGATTATAATTACGGAAATCAGCCCTAACTGAATTATATTCGAATAAATTCAAAAATGACATCTGGTACAAGGGAATCAAAACAGGGACCTCTGTCTTAGTACGTCAAGGATGTATCACTATCCATCCACGGATTGTCTGTGGTCAAGGTAATTCTTAACCTATATTTTAAGGCAGAGTACATGGTAGACGTGTGGATATTATTGGCCACTAAGAGCTATTCTGAAAATTGAGAATTGACACCTGGACACGGGAATCGAACCCGGGACCTCTAGCTTAGTACACCAATGCTCTAACCACTGAGCTATCCAGGATTCGTCTAGTGCCCTGGGTCATTTCGGGTTCGATTCCCGTGTCCAGGTGTCATTTTTCAATTTTCAGAATATGATATCTAGTGGAGTAAATCCCTACTAACAAGCATAAATAATAGCTCCAGCTATTAATTCTTAACTAAGAGCTATCATTGGTATCCAAGCTAAAGTTCTAGGGTTAGTTTACTGTATCCAGGAGTCATTTTTCAATTTATCCGAATATGATTCAGCTACGGATGATTTCCGTAATTATAATCATTCATCCCCCAAGCTTCTTCTTTCATATAAAATTAATTGTATATCGTTGCTATTTTTACCATCTTGATTCGCTTTTAATGTAAAATGTATTTACACTATAGGCAGCATAAATTCATAACCGAGTCGCTGACGGCTGTGGTATCAATGATCACGTCCATCACAGATTCTGCCTTAAAATATGAACGAAGAATGGCCCTGAGCACGGTAAAATCCTTGAATAGCTTGATGTAGAAGTATTAGTGTGCTAAGCCAAAAGTACCGGGTTGGATTCCCGTGTTCAGAAGTCAAACATTTCTTAACACCACTTCTTACTAGCCGTTCGGGTTATACGCTTATGTACTAATTACGCCAATGGTTTTAGGGATTAGGAAGGTTATATTTAGAGTAAGTGTATCCACATTTTCTTGGAGAGAGTGTGGAAAACCATTAGGGAAAATCACCCTTAAGAATACCTGGCCAAGATTCGAGTATCAGTCTCTTCGCCATTGACATTCTAGTCCAGTGGTCACCAAATGGTGGATCACGGACCGCATGCGGACCGTAGAGACATTTTAAGGATCTTGACGAGATAGCGATAAATAGAAGAAATTATGCTATTTCAGTGGTGAGCTGGTAGTAGATATGGAAGGCTAGCAATAATAAATAATTTAGATAACAAAAAAGAAAGAAAATCACATTTTTGAATTAATATAGTCCTATAGGGCTTGAACTTTTATCACTGTTTAAGTTTTTCCGGACCACGTGAGTATGTCGAGTTATAAAAACGGACCTCCATCAAAAGTAATTGGGGACCCCTAACTATATAGCCTGTTATAAACACTAGTAAATACAACACTGAAAGGAAATTAAAAAAATAATAAAATATCTGTAGGATAACAGAGGAGGTAGAGAGGTCCTTTAACTTAGCGACAAAGCTCGGTATCGTACCGTGGTTGGTATCTTCCAAAAAGCGCTCACAATTACACTTGTTGGTATACACACGGTGTCGTTCCAACAGTTTATTGGTAACTGTTTATGTGACGGTAACAATAGCCCCGCTGGTATATTCTACTGTGCGAATGGCACATTTGACCAAGTGGCAGCCAAAGTGGGTTTGTTCAAACTAAATAGAATATTATATAGTACATTCCTATTATGAATTAATGTATATTTAAAATATGTGGAGGGGATTTTTTATGGGGGTGCGGGGGTTGCAGCTAATAAGACTTGAACCTAAATGGATTCAAACTTTGGTTTATCATATAGACTCTTCCTCATCCCCTAAATACCTAAATATAGTTAGCTAGGAGGGAAGGTTTAATTAGGTTGAGATAAAATAGGTTATATACATGAATAATGTTAATGGTTGCTACAAACCACAGTACAATATTTTTCAATTTAGCAGTTTGCCATTCTACTATTCCTTTCATGCAAATTAAATTATGATTTTAGAAGACAATATTAGATTAGGCTAAGTTATGTTAGATTATAAATACGACGATCTTTCAGTGGCCGTAAATCTGGCCACAATGTCTTCAATGCTTAAAAAAACAGTCATTGTCATAAAAAATAAAAAATAAACGTTCTCGACCACGGCCAGGTCCCTCTTCACGTCAAAATTGTCTCACAAAGTTAATTCAGAAGAAAAAGATCTCTATTATCCATTGATTCGGGCAGTGAACGTAATATTTACTGAGCCACTTCAACGCCAGGAAATGACAAGTTATTTTATTTCCCGTGTGAACTTTCTTTCCTTTTTTACCTTCTTCTTCTTCCCCCCTCTCATCCTTGGACGAAAAGAAAAGGATACCTACAAAAACATGTTAAAAGAGAATGAATCTATGGAAGAAACAGCAAAATAAGACTTGTCGTTTGTGTATCTTGATGGTGGGGAAAAAAAAGTTATATGTATAAAAGAGGGAGAGTGATAAAGAAGGGGTGAAAGGATAGGCGAAGGAAAAAATCATTCTTATCTTTTGGTGACATTTGCGATATTGGTTTTTGTGTGTTCGTCATCCATTCTCACAGCGCTGCGTGGCGGGTTGTGTTTTAAGAATCCAAGGGGTTACAAAAATATATATTCTGGTACGAAAAACAGTTTAGAAAATAAGGCAAGTTTTTACCGAATCAATACTAGAATTATAATATAATAATTAACAGCTTCAGTGGTTGCATGGTCTAAGGCGTGACTCTCACAATAGACTATACTGCCGATGACTGTGAGATAGATTTTCAATTCCAAGTCAGGTATGATGAGTGTTTTTATTTTCTAATACCTATTTCTCCTCTCCCTCCAAGAAAATGCGGGTACACCTCCTCTAAATTTAACTTAACATATCCCTAGCTAATTACCGTAATTAGTACATAGGCGAGTAACTTTAACAGGCAGTAAAACGGGACGGTGCTAAAAATATGTACTACATCTAAATGGCCTATAATAATTATCGTTTAACCATAGATTCTGATACTAACTATCAAATGTGACAACTTCATATCACATGACCTGTCGTATAAACATATGAAAGTAGTTTTAATAACTTCAATAGCCGTCATATTCGATCCAATTTATCAAATTCCTTCTGTGTTCATCATTACTGAGCTAAGACTGGAAATCTTAACTTTACCAGAAAGTTTCTAGCTATATAAATGCGGCAGTTGCAACCGAGATATATTAAGTTATAAAGACCTCCAATTAAGTTTAATTAACTGAAGTACTTTAATACCAGACACCTCATAAAACGAGCTAAAATAAACCTATAATGGATTTTCAAGTTCCCTTCTCACATTCACGCATGTTTCAATTACAGCGCTAGGTGGGTGAATGTATCACTAACTTCAGATATACTAGATATGTTAATACTTCAATATTATAAATAATATTTAAAAAATAAATATGCTTTAGTAAAAATTGGTTGGGTTGGGCATGTTGAAATGATGAGGGTGGATCGAGTGACGAAGCAAATATATGAAGGTAGAGTGTGTGGATTAAAAGGAAGGTGTAGGTAATATAAAACGTGTCTAAATTTTGTAAAGGAATGTGTGAAAAATAGAAACATTAAGAAATTTATAAATAAAAGATTATGTATGACTCGGTGTATAGATGTTGTTGAAGAAAAGGGAGTATGCAAGGATAGGGAAGTGTGGAGAATGTTAGTGAGGATGGATTAAATTTGGAGTTTTTTTTAGATATATGCACAGTTTCTTGCCTACCCTGTAAGGGAATGGCGTGATTATGTATGTATGTATGTATGTATGTATATGTGTATATATGTATGTATATATGTATGTATGTGTGTGTATGTATGTATGTATATATGTATGTATGTATGTATGTATGTATGTATGTATATATGTATGTATGTGTATGTATGTATGTATGTATGTATGTATGTATGTGTATGTATGTATGTATGTATGTATGTATATATGTATGTATGTATGTATGTATGTATGTATGTATGTATATATGTATGTATGTGTATGTATGTATGTATGTATGTATGTATGTATGTATGTGTATGTAGCTATGTATGTATGTATGTATGTATGTATGTATGTATGTATGTATGTATGTATGTATGTATGTATGTGTGTATGAATGTATGTATGTGTGTGTATGTATGTATGTGTCTTATGTATGTGTCTTATGTATGTGTCTTATATATGTGTCTTATATATGTGTCCTATGTATGTGTATTATATATGTGTATTATGTATGTGTTTTATATATGTGTCCTTATAGGTACCAAATATTAATTGTTGAAAGTCAAACAAACATTAAGGTGAATTGAGAGATATTGTGAACTAAAGGGTAACACGTTTTCACTTTTTATAGCAAAAAACAATTTTTGGGTGAAATAAATCAAAGTTTTCTGTAGTAGAAACATACATTAATTTTCTACAAATGCTAATCTCAATCTTTCTTGAATATCTGTCAAAGATGGACTAAAATTTACATGATAACATTTCTCTTCATTAAAAAAAGTTAACTACATATGCTAATATGTTTACGACAAATATTCAAGAATTACTGTTGGTACTACCCTGTGTAGAACATACAACTCTCTATTTATACTTATTTTAGCACCGCGTATTATTACTCGTTTAGGCTATACGCTTGTGTATTAATTATTCTGATGGTTGATTAGGAAGATTATATTTTGGGATAGTGTACACTCATTTGCATGTAGAGAGAGTAGAAAATCATTTAGGGGAAAGAACCACCCTCAGTACACCCGACTGAGATTCGAATCTTGATCTCCCCGTCATTGGCAGTCTAGTCTACCGCGAGAGTAGCGCGATTTACCATTAGGACACCGAGAAGGGTATATTTTTCTACTGGAGCAAAATTTGATTTATTTTGATTAAAATAATTGTCCGCTATGAAAACTGCAAAAAAAAATTAACTGATATTTTCTCACATCCCACCTTAGAAGATGTCAAGATATCAATGCTGGAAGTTTCTTGTCCTTTCCTCCCCTCTAAGACCTGGTTTACACTGTAGCCATTATACGTATAGCTTGAACTTTAAATTAAATTCAGACTAAAAGGTGCCTTTAAGTAATGGATCGGGATATCCCCACCCGAATGGACAACGATGGATATTTTGGACACCACTCGCCTGATTCTCCTCCCCCCCCTGTCCTCTCACCCTTTCCCCAAGAGCACACGAAACTCCTCCTCAGATATTGAATTTCACATTCAAGTGTTCCAGTAATTTATCCGTGCTACGTCACGTCAAATAGAAGCGATAAATGAGATAAATGAGAGCTTGGAGGAGAATTTACTTGCATCCCGCGAGCGATCTTCTCCCTTGCTTCCAATAAAATCTCGAATAGATCTATTAAAGTAGAGGGGGGGGGGGGTAGAATTGATTGAAGTACATCTATTAAAAAGATCCGCTAAAGAAAAATAAACCCGCTTGAGATTTTGGTTTTTACGTGTACCAGTTAGTAGATGTAATTTGTATATATATTTTTTTTTGAGATCCTGGTGAACTGGTGGTCTAGGGGTAAGGTGTCGGACTTCTGTGCTCGGGGTCCGGGGTTCAATCCTCGGTCCCGGCACAGATTTATCTGATTACCAAACCCTTCCGTCACCTTTGACAAGACGTGTATTAATCACAGCTTGTGAATGTGAGGAATGCCAGGCCTCCACCGTGGTTCGGATTCCACGTATGAGCTATAAAGTGAAGGCATCAATTGAAAATCTCACCCCGTGAGTTTTTTTTATCTGTTTCTAACACTTCCGGCATTGGCGTAACAGATTAAGCTCGAGCTGCCCCCGCAAGATTTATCTTCAGGCCTTCTTTTCCAAGTAATCTAACACCTTAATAAATGTTGTAAGAAATAATTAATAGTCCTAAATAATAACTTATTATCACACCTTATAATGACTGTTTTAGCCTCGGTTTGTGTTGGGAACATCACCAACTAGTCAGTAAGACTGCATGAAGATTTTAAAAATCCTGCACTATTTAAAACTGAATGAAATAATTGAAATAATGCTAAAGCTTAGTTATAATTTATAGCACTTTATGATAAACATATTCAAATTTCTCTATTGTTAATAATCAAGACATAAACTATTTGATAACAATTACTTCCATCAAATTTATATTAATTTAAAGTTACCTTTCGTGGGACCCCTTATACCATTGGGCCATCCTCCCCGCATTACAGGCCCTTCGGGCCCGGTTATTAGACCACTGCACTTTCCCTCATCCCTTGACGAGCATACACACTCGCTTTACTCTTTTCACCTGAAAATCAAAATCATTGGCTGGTCTTTAAAAATTACATATTTCTCACATCCTATTTTAGATATACGAGTATATATGGTTCCTCAGAAATTGTTAATATACATCTGGTCAGGAAGATTCCTACAGGCAAACTTATGTGAACAAAACAACATCCTGATTTGTAGAAGATTGAAAAAAAAAGTTTACTTTAAAAACCTTAAATATCTAATAAATAACTGTGTGGTTGTGTTTTAATATTTATTTTAAGATATTTAAGAATGTATGGTAGGTGACCTGCTGGTCTAGGGGTAAGGTGTCGGACTTCTGTGCTGGAGGACCGGAGTTCAATCCTCGGTCCCGGCACAGATCTATCTGATTACCAAACCCTTCCGTCACCTTTGACAGTACATGTATTAATCACAGCTTGTGAATGTGTGGAATACCAGGCCTCCACCGTGGTTCGGATTCCACGTTAATCTCACAATCGCCCTAACATTACACATTAGCGTAAGTGCGTATAACCCGAACGGGTAGTAAGATGCGGTACTAATAATAATAATAATAATAATAATAAGAATGTATGGTTTTTTATTTCAATGTTAAGTCCTTAACGACCATCGAATAAAAACGTAAATACATTAACATGAGAAATCTTATCTTGACTTGTCATGACGTCACATGAAGGCAACGTCCTTACCCCCTTCTACCAAAACAGATACCACGTCTAGTATTTTTTAGCACCGCATCTTACTACCCGTTCAGTTTATATGTTTGAACGCAATAGTTTTAGGGATTAGGGAGGCTATATTTAGAGGAAGAGTAGCCACATTTGCGTGGAAGGAGAGTGAATTATTTTTTAAAATCACTCTCAGTACACCCGACCAATATTCGAAACTCGATCTCCCCATTTGGCAGTCTAATCCAACATGAAAATAGCGCGTTAGACCATGTGCCACCGAAGCGTATTATTTTCAAAATAAATGTATGCATACAACACGAACGTATATAATGACAAACAATGAAAATAATCAAAAATAGCGTTGTGATTTAATTTTTAAAGATACGTTGACATAAAATCAAACATTATCATTTTAAAGATAACGTTAAACTTAAAACTAAAGCAATAAAAGAAACAATAAAAAGGGCAAGTTAGGCTAATCTGCAAGAATATAGCAATGTTTGGGTTATGAATAAACAATAAAAAACACAAAGGAAGAATAATAATAAAGATTAAACCTCAAAGAACCCTTACATATAGTGAACTTCGAATGAGCCCGTCTCACCCCACGGATAGCACCCAACTTAGGTAAGTAATATTTCTCAAACCAGGAGTGGTTGCTTTGTGATGTTTTATATATTCTAGTCTAAAAAACATTTAGAGTGAAACCAGTAAAACGATTTACCTACATTTACATAGATACAGCAATATATATATTTATGTATATATTTATACTTATTTTTATTTATATATATTTAAATATAGTTATATATATATTTATGTATATATATTTTGTAAATATTTATACATATATATGTATATATATTTTGTATATATTTATACATATATATGTATATATATTTATGTATATATTTATATATTTATTTACCAAGCACCGCGTCTTACTACCTGTTCAATTTATACGTCTAATTATTACGCTAGTAAGCTAAAGATGAGGAAAGTTGAATTTAGAGGAGGTTCACCTGCATTTTCATGGAGGCAGAGTGAAAAATCTTTTTGTTAAAAACACCCACATTAAACGTGACTGGTATTCGAACCCTGATCTCCCTTTCATCGTCAGTCTGGTCCAACATGAGAGTGAAGCCTTAGACTATGCGGACACCAAAGAAGATTAGAGC
This sequence comes from Timema genevievae, assembly GCA_902155825.1. NCBI lineage: Eukaryota > Metazoa > Arthropoda > Insecta > Phasmatodea > Timematidae > Timema > Timema genevievae. Next base: position 58,103 of record CABFWO010004561.1, read on the forward strand.
CAAATAAAAAAAACTGTTTTAAAATTTTAAATCTTTTAAACTTATTCGACTTTGGTGATTGTCGATTGAATAATGTGTGAAACCACAATTCGATACGACTTTTGGTTCGAACGTAATCTTTAACCTAATAACACGGTTAATCAGCCAAGAGTTGGTCTCTTAAGGGCTCCTACTCTTCATCAACTTATGTTTTTCGTGAACCACGTCTTACTACCCAACTGGGGCTATTCGAATATTCACATTAGAACTTTATGAATGTTGACCTCCATGGTCTTGGTGTCAAGTGCTCGCTTCGTGTGTTCAAAACCCAGTTGAGGTCGTCGAATTTTTCTTGAACAGTAACAATCTGTAGCACAACTTCCTTCGGAGGTAAAGTAAGGTCGTTGGTCTCATGCCGATTGTAAAAGAACTCTGTAAGCCGTAGGGTATGGGAAAATAGCTTTCCCGATAAAATTGGTAGACTCTTTCGCTCTAGCTCATATATATGCAACCCCAAGTGAGTTTTCTTTGCAAGTGGATGTAAACTAACTTAATTCCAGCGTTGTTTTGAACGTAACAACTTAAAGTTACCGGTATTGTATTGTATTTACCACACCGACTTTAAAGTTGCTCCACCATTTTGAATTTTTTCTGGTGTTGAAAATTAAATTTTTTAACTTTTTGGAATTTCCTCGCTGGTTAAAGACTATAATCTATATGTTTGCCAAATTTCAAGTTTCTAGCTCATATGGAAGTGGGTAAACATTAATATCAGTGAGTGAGTGAGTCAGCCATGTGGCTTTATAGTAGTATAATGTAGAAATAAATTCAATGTATAAGGTAACGTGAAGCCATCACACCTCGTGAACTTCCTTAGTGTATGATATTTCTACACCAGATGACGCGGGAAGCACTAACCAGCCCAAGATCTTATTAGTGCATTAACAGTAAGATGCGGCGATAAAAAACCAATACAATGAATGATTTTGAAACTATTCAGGGAAAATCACCCGCATTACATCCAGCTTGTATTCGATACCTCGGCCTATAATCGTGATATCAGACCAAACCAGGTTATACCTCTGCCCACATTACATCCAGCTTGTATTCGATACCTCGACCTATAATCGTGATATCAGACCAAACCAGGTTATACCTCTGCCCGCATGCCCAACGATGCTGATGGATTTATAGGGTACACAATTTTGTTTTACAAGAATAACCGAATAGTCAAAATGAATCAAACTCGCAATGGACTGGGCACTAGATGATGGATGGGAGTAACAGGGTTCAGATCCTGATCGTACTGAGGATGTTTTGTTTTTATTTTATTATTATTATTTTATTTAGTTTTCCACTCTACAACCACGTAAATGGAGGTTCACTTCATTCCTCTTAGTTGACATTTCCTAATATCTGACACAATATTTTAATTAGTACATTACTATGCGTACAGTCCAAACAAGTATTAAGATCGTGCATTACACGCCCATCAACTCTGAGATACAATTCGGCTAGAAATCGTGAATTTACACGAACACCATTGCACGTGGATCATGTATTACTAAACATTTATGGAAATAAAGAGATATTAGAAGTTCCTAATACTAAACATTCTTGAAATATTTAATGATATTGGATAAAAACTGCAATGAAAAGGCTGTTTTTGATCATATTCGAATGGCACCACAGATGAGCTATGTTAACAAATATTCATTCTGTCATAGTAGGAATATACTGTAGCTATTAACAAGAAACTTTGTCGCTTTGTCCCCCATCGTAAACGTGGAAAATTTCGAGTAATCATTCAAATACGAATATACTGCACACATCTTTGGCATATCGTAGGTACTTTCTCTTCACTTTTACTCCCATACCTCTCGCGCGCACGCACACACACACACACACACACACACACACACAAATACAGATGCGAGCCAGGAGATGAGTTAGAACTGCTATGATGAGCGCTCTTAAGATGCGGTGTTAAAGAAAATATCCACATTACACTTTTTGATTTCCATTTTCTTCCTTACGGATAACGTGCTGGTAAGCATTGATTTTCCTGATATCACTATAATCTCGTTATTTGGTCAGTCTTTTGAACGTCATAGCAAAAACCTGAATCCAGACTAAGAAATGCAGACGATTGGATTTTCATCGATGCTTGGGCATGGAAAAAAAGAAAAAGAAAAAATTGAAGGCAAACCTTCCCTCAAAACTTCTAAAACGACAAAATGGAAAAAAGAACGAGAAACTGAAGTCTCGATAAAAAAAACTATGATAGAAATAAAATTCTCCTAAAACTTACTAAGAATGGAACTTTTATGGACAGGGCTTCCCATCTTTTTCGGGGTCATGTGGTAAAAAGTAAAAAAAGAAATGCAGAATGGATGTTGAATTAAAAAAAACTCGAGTCAAATGTATGATAAAAGTTTCACTCTTTGATGTAGGTTTTTATAAAATTTTATTCAAGTTTTTAAACTTGTAAAGAGAAAAACAATGTAATAATATCCAGATAAACAATTTATTAGATTATAAATTAATAGGTAAACTTCACATATCTGGTATTATGTTACCTGTGTAGCACGGTAATTTTTTATTACTTTAAAAACAGGTTTTATTAATTAATTACCTACGTCAGTATACAAGCGGACTAAACGTCTAGATGAACATTTATTTTAACGCCGCGTCTTACTACCCATTCAGGCTATACGCTTATGTACTAATTACGCTACTGGTTTTAGAGATTAAAAAGCTTATATTTAGAGTAAGTGTACCCACATTTGTAGGAAAGCAGAGGGTGGAAAACAATTTTTTTTTTAAATCTTCAGAATACCCAACCGATGTTCCAGATTGAGGGTTAAAATTGCAGTCGAGTAATATTAGAAAGTATGCCAAAAATGGTTACCTAATAACCACCACGAAAATGCATGTACATTCTTTATATATTCCATCTTTCTCATAACTCACTCATTAGTGTAGATATATGGATGTCTCTAATGAATCGTAGAGTAGTTTTAAATTTTTTAGCATCCCGTCTCACTACATATTAGGGTTGTAGTCATGTGTATTTATTAGGCTAATGTGCGAAGGATGAGGAAGGTTGGATTTGAAGAAATGTATCAGACTTTGTGTGCATGAATCGTAGGAAAACACTTATTACTAACCTACTTTAGTACATCCAACCAAAATTCAAACTCCAATCTTCCCGTCATCGGCAGTCTAGTCTACTGCAAGAATGACGTATTAAACCATTCAACCACCGTATCAGTTTAAATTGCACAAAGTAAAATATTATATTAACACGTGACTTTCAAACTAACTCTTTTTGTTACTACCACGTCTTAATACCCGTTCGGGATAAATACAATATTATGTAAAAATTACTATAATGTGTTAGGGATGAGGAATGCTGAGTTTAGAGGAAGTTTACCTCAATTTGCGTGGAGGAAGAGTGGAAAACCATTTAGGTAAAACCACCCTCAGTATACCTGACTGGTATCAAACCCCAATATCCCCCCCATAATTAATAGTCTAGTTTACTGCGAGAGCTTAGTTAAACGACAGACAAATCCCTTCGCCTCCCCACCCGTTTTCCATTCATTATTTACTTTAAAATAAGAACTCTGAGCACACGGCTAAAGGGATTATCTTTTTTCATGCAAATTCTGGTGCACTTATTCCAAATTGTGTAGTATTTATCCCTCCCTTAAGTAAATATACCTCGAATAGGGAGTAAGAAATGGTATATAGAAATCGTTAGAAAGTATATTCATAAAATCTATAAAAGATTAAATTTTCAGTCTTAGTTGAATTCGAACAAGGAATTCTTAAACTCAATAGATAGATAGAGGTTCTGCCAGCTTTTAGAAGGTGTTTTAAAGCGCACATTCTAAAACAACACAATAACTATCGATAAAATAAAATATTGTACTCTTATAGCTTGCTTAACGTTTAATTATTGTTCCGGAATATCTTTGTATCTACTCTAATAGGGATGGAATTAGGAATATAGATTTTACTATAAATGTGTCCCTAATCTCGTGAAGGAAAATGGAGAACCAATTAAGGAAATAAAGATCTAAGAGTACATGGCTGGAATTAAAGCCACAACTTCTCAGTGGCGGAACTAGCCTCACTGCCTCCATGTTCTTATCGTTACTACAGTCTTACTAGTAGTTCAGTGAACAGTAGACCACCCTCCATGTTATTATCGTTACTACAGTCTTACTAGTAGTTCAGTGAACAGTAGACCTCCCTCCATGTTATCATCGTTACTACAGTCTTACTAGTAGTTCTGTGAACAGTAGACCTCCCTCCATGTTAT